>JAVQJF010115181.1:0-60917 GCA_036023855.1 Gadopsis marmoratus
GGCCATCGTGTGAGTGTTACTCAACTCCAGTCACACACACACACACACACACACACACACACACACACACACACACACACACACACACACACACAGACATTGCTCTCTTTATCAGTGACAATGGTTCAGAGTGCTCTTCACTCAGTTTGCCCTTCTCAGGGAGCAGAAGTGTCTCTTGTCCTCAAAAAGCTCAACTTGCAGATGATTTGCCCAAACCGTCTGGCACTGATCTGATGCTCAGACTATGTGGCAATAGATATAAACAATAGACTAACGTCACATGATGAAGGAAATGCATTTGTGATGGATTTATCGTCATGGCCCGAGGTATGGCAGTGTCAGTTGGTCAGTTCATCCACCTAATGACTTTGGTGACCCTCTAGCGCCATCACCAGGTCAAAATTTTACTCTGTCGAATACTTTGGTTTGTAGCCAAATACTTGCAAAACTAATTAGCACGTAACTAAACTAAAAAGGTGAGACATTACACCTGTTAAACATCAGCACGTTAGCACTGTCAGAGTGAGCACATAAGTATGCTGATGTTAGCATTTAGCTCAAAGCAACCTCACAGCATTGATGTAGACTCTTTGTCTTGTTTGCATATAAGCAGTTGGCTGGTAGTTGATAACTGGGATTTTCAGGGGGAGTTTCAAAGTAAATTCTGTACCCCAAGATGCACATTGACAGTATAATGTGTGTATTGTAATATAATATAATGTAATATAACATGTGTGCTGTGAGCCCTGTAAGAAGAGCTATGGAGAGGTTAACAGGTGCTAAGAAGGCAGATTGTCTGAGCAACTTACACGCAGGAACGACTCTGGTCTCTTTTAAACTTGACACCGACATATACGTTTACAGCGTGAAGTTGAAGTGTGAAAGTGGCTCTATAAAATTTTGTAAAATGTTGTGGAATGTGTCTGCTGAATAAAATGGAGGATAGTGGATTTGATCTCGAACAACAGTTTAGATAATGGGCTACACACAGCGTTTCATGTTCAGGTACACTACACACCGACAGATGTTATAAAACACACACACACACACACAAATTGGTGGATTGTGCCCAGCCAAACTCACAAAAAGCAATGCCAGCTGACATAGCAGAGCAGGATTTTGCAGATTTACTCACAAGCTAAACTAAGAATAGCACTCATTCATGGATGGACAGACAGACAGACAGACAGACAGACAGACAGACAGATAGATAGATAGATAGATAATTAGGACATCAAAGCTGGCAGCAACTCTCCCTCTGAGCCTCATTCAGTCACAAACATCTGTTGTAGCAACATCCAACTGGGATCCAAACACATACAAACAGACACCTGTATTTGTGTGTAACATTAGGATGTTGCCTGGTATAATAACTGTATGTCACATTGCTGGATGTGTGTCTTTAAAGATGAAGTTTAGACTGCATAAAATCTAAATCTAAAGGTTTTTTAACATTTTGCCCCAAATGAACTATCAACTCACTGCAATGACCTTCACTATTCAGAACAAATCATCATCTGCACAAATTCCCGATTTATTTTTAGAGCACATAGAGGAAAGACATTACTGTTTGGTACAGCACTATAAAATAATCTGATGTGGGATTCCTGCTGGGAAATGCTTAGTGTCTTTTATGGGCTATTAGCATAAGGGCCCATTTTCTCTCATTGGGCCAATGGAGCTGAAGAAAGCAATTACTACAGTACCATACTGCACGATGGGAGGGTGGGGTTTCAAAACAGAAAAATGTGGCAGAGGGGAAAAAATGGCTAAGCGGATCACGGGGAAGAAAAAAACATGGCAGAGTGAGCCAGGGTGAAAAGGGGAAGAAGGAAAATAGAGAAATGAAACGTGGGCGGTGGTCACAATATCTCTGTGCAACAGAGGAGATGAGCGGCAGGAGAGATGGAGTGACAAAACAGCACGTATAAAGGCAGTTAAGTGGAACAAAAGCAGAGGGGCAGCCAATCCCAGTGTGGGGGAGACTCTTCCGTAATCCCGTCATCCACTCTAATCTCTATGACGACGACGCAGAGCTCAATCGGTGACGTCAAGGTTATGAATATTCACCAGGTGAATCTGAGCTCTCCACTGAATCCTTCCTTCTCACAGAACATACTCTTATGGTCTTGTTGTTACTTTATATTCAGGTGACCTGACAATAGTAAATCTGAAACAAAGTAGGCCATATATACAAGATCTAAGCACAAAGTCAAATCACGCCAAATACAGAAATGCAGCAAATATCAAAACACATAGTATGACATTAGAACCCATTTCTCTTAAATCTTGTCCTTTCCTTCTGGAAGTGTCATTGCCCTCAAGGATGAAATCAGACATTTGTTAAGGCTGGGGTATGATCACAAGCAAACAGGTCTGTACAAAGTAGCCGACCATGTTGGCGCAATGACAACCAAGTGTTAATGGTTGTTTTTGAATGGCCACAGTGGAAGGCTGGGTGAAAAGCCTGCGTATTCCCCCTCATAGAGAGGTAGTTAAAAAGATTGGAGCAATGGTCTTTTATCTTTCCTCGAAGGTATTCATAGGGTTGCGCTTGTTTATACATATGAAAAGTGCGTTAAAAGCGGGCCTGCTTTGTCAGGTGGTCAGTTTTAGAAAGGAAGCAAGGTGTGTGGGGGGAGGGCATTTTGGACACAATCCAACCACCTGATAACCACTTGGGCTGAATCATACTGACGTCTTTAGCATGGGGTGCTGAAGTTTTAGCCTGAAAAGGTTGGGTTTCACTCTGCAGCGGATGATGGGTAGTGACACTGCTGTCCTGACAAAGGCAGCGCAATAGTCATGCCAGGTTACAGGGTTTGACCATGGCTTGGAGGTAGGAAGGAGCAGTACCCTTCACTGCCCTGTAGACTAGCGCCAGAGTCTTGAACTGGACTAGTTGCAGAAGACTGGTGGCAGACCTCCTCCGTAGCGAGGAAGGGTGAATCCTCCTGATGCTGCACAGGAGAAATCTGCAGGAGCAAGCTACAGCTGCTGTGTTTGTCAAGAAGTTCATCGTCCAGGTTCACACCCAGGTTCCTCACAGTCCAAGCAGGCACCGCAACAACGTCCCAACCCTTTACTTCTGTTCTGTTCTGCCCTTAAAGCAAAGCAAGCGCCTGGTGACTCCTCATCACAAGTCGCATGTAGTATATAAGTTCAGTAAAAGAGTGATTTTCTCTTCTCAGATTGTTTAATTTGAGTAATTTTAGAGGCCTGAAAAGGTAAAACTGTACAGTGTTTCACAAAAAAAGAAGTCTGAAAAAAGCATAATTAAGGTTTTGTGTATGCAAATTTAGCATTCTTTCTTATTTTTTACTAGGATGATCCAGCTTCCCCGGGTTGGGCGCCACTGCTACCACTGAGTTGCATCAATCACCCATTATTCCTCAAAATCATTCGATCATCGATATCTCTGTGAACAGATGGAGACCACTCGATGTGACACACGGATAAATACTGTACATGAATGATGCAGCACTCTCACAGGGATGCGGGGGAGGCTACCACATTTTTCAATCACAATCTCATCAGAAAAAGTGACAAATAAATAAATAGAGCGCAAATCTGGCACATCCTCTAGTCTCCTCATTAACTTTTTCCTCTCTCCTTCGCCTTTTCCCTCTTTACCCTCATCCTCCCCCCCCGCCCCCTTTCTTTCCCGTGTGGTGGCTGCGGAGATAAGCAGGCGAGTTATCTGTCGGACAGCCAATTCAGAACGGTTGACACAGCACAGCTGATATACATTTGGCGTGTTTGTACACAGGTTTAACTTTTCGCATCAATATTGTGCAGGTTCATGTTGGTGTGTGGTGAGATTCCTGATAAAGATTAGATAGTGTTCATTTGTTGAAAAGAGGCCACCAAACTATGAGGTTATCTGTGTGTGTGTGTGTGTGTGTGTGTGTGTGTGTGTGTGTGTGTGCACGCAGGATGTAAGAGCAGATCACACAGATACATTCACGTACACACATTCAAACACAAAATGAACTCACCACAGCACTTTGAAAAGGTGACTCTTTATTTTCTAATTATTATACTGTATATAATATTCTTTCTCTCTAGATATAGGTAATCATATTTATATCATGTAAGTAAAAGTGTGCTTTTATTCACAGCATGTGTCTGAGTCAGACCGCTGTTAGTTGGAGGTTTACATTATAAAGAATACAGTGAAACTGGCTGGCAGCTACGTGGGTATGTGTCTGTATATGTGTGTGTGAGCTGCGAGAGTTATACAGTCAGTGTGCCTGTGTATAGAAAGACAAATGTGAGTGCCAGCATGTTTCTGCATGCGTGTGTGTGTGTGTGTGTGTACGTGTGTGTGTGTGTGTGTGTTTGTTGAGTATCTCATGATAGGGCTCAGAGGTATGGAGCAGGATAAAAATCTGCCCATTGACACAGATTTACTTCAGGTTCCAGCTGCACATTTGCCTTTAGGCTTTCGTTTTTCACTTTCAGCCCAGAGTAACGGCTGGTTGCTATTTACTCCTCATCTCCATCTGAATAGTTTCACCTCAAAGCAAATTGCTACAATGCCTGAAAGATACATTCCCTGAAAAAAAAGATTTGCTTTTTGCCAGGCCATTGCTATACAAATAATTAACACAATATTAATAATAATAAAATATTCTACTTTGCGTTTACTGATATTCTAGATCTCTTACTCTTTTTTTGTGGCATTCTCCTGAAGGGACTGCTCCATGTTTGTCACTATAGCTGCATAAATGCAAACTTGAACCAGCTTAGAAATACTTAAAGTCAAAGTTAAAATGTCAATAACTTCTCCATCTTTTCTCCTGAGTTTGTTTTCTGGTATTTTGTTTTCTGACAGTCCTCAGGTCAGTTTGAAATGGACAAATTAGGTTACAATGTTTTAAATAGCAAGGCAAGTCTACAGCCATGCTAGCGGCTATGTGCGGCTGCACAGCGGTGCTTTGAGCTAAATGCTAACGGTAGCATTCCAAAAACGCTCACAATGACAATGCTCACAGTGTGCCATCAGCATGTTCGCGTTGCCATTGTAAAGTCTGCAGGCTATCGGTTAGCATGCTAAGATTTTCTAATTAGCACTAATCACAAAGTATAACTAAGCTGATGTCATCAGTTTTGTAGGTATTTGGTCATAGACCCAAGTACTGGACAAATTGAACATTTGACCTGAGGGTGGCGCTACAGAAAAAGTCTGGGGATCACCAACGTTATTAGAATTTATCCAGAGAGAGAGGCGTGAATGTCTGTACCTAACTTCATGGAAATTCATCCAATAGTCGTCGAGATATTTCAGTCTGGACCAAAGTGATAGAGCCGTGCGGCTAGCATGGCTACAAACCCTACAGTGCGCACTCTGTAATAATTTGCGCTCTGTGTTGCTTTCGCTGGTCTCTATTCTGGCAGCCCGGCTCTACCCATTACAACATGGCTCAGCAGAAAGTCATGGGCAATTTAGTCTCTTTCGAGCATGGCTTTCTCAGAGGAGGGTTTGACTACAAAAATCTGAGTCGTGATCCAATAGAAGTGTATCAAATATACATTGTAGGAATTGGCCTGAAAACCGAATTCAATAATATCAATAATTATCTTTTTGAGACCAACTCATTATTTACATAACGCCAACACTTGCTCATGTTCTGTTGCTACTGCTCCTGAGCAATTTATGCAAGAGGGAGCCCGAATGCACCTGTAGCAGAGCGTAACTCCCGAAGCCTGGTAAAATATCGTGCCATTTTGGGCCTTTCATCATGGTCAGTCAACCATGCCAGCCTCGGATGTGTTCTGCATGTAAACAACACTGTCTGGGGCAACGCCAGGCTTGGGGCATAACCGTAAAAAGCACATTTTAATCGCGCTGTACTTCTTGTCAAAATTATATGTGTAAAATGCAAGGTAGGAAATCTCTCTAGCTAAAGGGCTAAAGGCTGGCACAAAAACAGGAAATTGTTAAGGAGGAGGGCAGTCAGGAAAACGGGCTTAATAGGCACAAAGGCCAGAGTAATTCTTGAAATCGTGGCTGCTATTTTAATCATAGATTCTGTTTAGGGAACTTGTATATTGTTCTACATTAACAGGAGATGTTTTAATTCTAATCGGCAGTACAAGTGGGACGTCCTCTCACGTCACCTGAAAGAGGAAACGCTGTCATGTAAAAGCTCCTATAGACAAACGCTCAACAACACAATAGTTTTACAAGCAAATCTTGCAGACCGAGCTTGTAGCTTTTTTTTTTGGCTGATTTTAGGAAGTTTGAGAATGAGAAACAGCAGGCTACACCAGTTTGTGCTGATTCAGAACCAGCTGTCATTAGGGACTCGATAGATTCGCTATCCTGCTAAGCCCCCTCTGCTGATCCTAAATCAGCCTCCCAGACAGAGATGACAAGTCAGATCTGAACAGCAGGTGTGTCAAAATAAAAGGCCAACAGTCCAGTCAGACCTTTGAAATAAAAAATGACTTCCCTATTCACCCTGTAACATAAACTCCTTATTAAATCTTTGTCAGTTATACACAATATCCACCAGAAAACCACTGACTCCAAAACAGTCCTTGTATCTTGTATGGCTGCATCTGCTGAGGAATGATCGGGGCAGTTAGCTCTAAAACTGATCCCAGTGCGACCGTTAGAGGTCGTGGGAATGCAGAGGAGGTTATACTGGAAGCCCCATGGCTGATCTGGGAGCTGTCTGAAGGCAGGACAGGCAGGCACTGGGTGCATGGGTGAGGAGAGGCTAACTGCACACGCACACACACAAACACACACATATGAATATTAACACACACAAACATGCAGGCACATAACTCCACCCGTAAGCCCTCCTCACACAGTAACCTTGTACAGTATATATATATATATATATATGTGTGTGTGTGTGTGTGTGTGTGTGTGTGTGTGTGTGTTGGTAGCGAGTGCAAAGTGTAGAGTGCTTATAGCATGTGTTTGTCTCTGCTCCATTAAATTCACATTTCTCAAACAGTTCCTCTGGTCCTCCGTGTTTGATTAGCTGGCTCAGTGTACATGATGTCCCATTGAGGAGTGACACATCGGCAACAGAAACAGTTTGTTGTTTTTTCTCCCAAAGAAACACTTATAATGATTTTTCCAAACATGACACAGTGATTCTTCTTTTAACAGGACACACCTTCCCCACACTGGGTAAAGCTGAAGCTGTGAGTGTGTGTTTCTTTGTGTGTCTGCAATTGGTGTGTGCGTTGCCACGTGTTGTGCTATGCGTTTCTATACTTATGAGGACCTATATCCCAATGCATACTAAAAAATCATCTTAAATAAGGACTTTTTTTTTGTTTTTTGCTTTTTTGCAAAGGTTCATAGTGAGGATTTGATAAGGGTGGCCATTTTTTCAGAACTATATATTCATTCAAATGATTCATACTGTGTCTTCATTTGTGGTATTTATTTAAATAATTTGTTATTATTTCATCAAAATTTGAATGTGCAAAAAGGCTTTTTTTGGAGCATCAAATTGAGCCACAGCGAAAAGGAAGAAGATAGTGTTCCTTTTAAGGTGCATTTATTTTGGAATTTTTTCTCATTTGCAATTACACTGTATACTTGTTTGTAAAATTTTGTTGATCAGTTAATATTGGCAGTTAAAGAAGTTGCCTAGCGCTAAGTGTTCAAGAACACACATGACTGCACACAGCAAGAAAACAACCCTTGTACAATGCAATACAATCCATTACGGCAGTCCTGCAAAAAACATTACTTCTGTGAAGTCTAAAATGTTCATTGTCTGGTGACGCTGTAAGAGAGGCTGTGGTTCAAATCTATGGTGTTTTTGAGGCTGCGGTTATACTATAGTGTCTTACATTGTAAACTGTTCCTATTATTTTAACAAATAGTATTTGTTATTGTCTTAACAAAAATGAATACTTTTATGCCTCATAAAAGTTTTTTTTTTTTTACACACTGCTGTCTTGGATTGCATTATTTCCTTCAGTGGCTGTAACCAGGTGACAGAACCTCTGCCTGTAGTGCATTGGGTCAATAAGTCCTCAAAAGTATAGTAAGCTTACTTTGAATGCATGTACAGTATATGTGTGTGTGTTGTACTTTCAGTGTTGAGTGTCCCGCTGGCAAACTGTAAAGTGCCCTCTGGCACCACTGAGGTGAGGTCAATGTCCACGAGAGATCGTCCCAGGACTCCACTGTCTCTTCCTCTCCTCCTCCTGTCAGAGGCTTCAGATGTGATCAAAACAACACAATCTCACAAACCACATCAAAGTAGAAAATGAAACTAGTGTAATGTAATATTACAAAGACTACAACCCCTGCTTCCCAACTCTGCTCCCTTTGATCAAAACCCCCATTAATAGATTAATAACTATAATATGTGACAGAGTTTGTCATCCTCTGCACAGTGGCACCATTAGAGTAGAATACGCTTTTACTAATAATACAATTATTTGTTGTTGATATCAGAGTATCAAAGCTGTATGGCGGTAAGAAGAGATAGACAGAGGTCTAGTCTCAAAAAGCACCCTGTGCTCTAGTGGAGTAAACATCATTATACACAGCACAGGCTTACGGGTCCACACACCCTTGTAAGGCGTCTTAAATGTAGCAGTCCAGTATCCCTACGGGGTATAGAGATTAGGGTGCCATTTGAGACTCGATTAGAGATACGGCGAATGTGAGCACTGGAAGCGGATGGATATGGCATGCATGGTTTGAAAGGTCAATGCTGACATGGCTCATGGATGCGGATCTGAACTCTGACTCTCTAACGGACCCTCAGGAAGGTCTCTGATGTGCTGAGCTACATAGCTACTACTGCTGAGTCAGTACACTGCAGGACATCCTATGCAAAAAAGAGTACAGTGGTGATCTAAAGCCAACCTGGAGGCCATGATATACAGGAAACATTTTGAGTAATATTTGGCACCAAGTATGATTAACAATATTTTGATAATATATGTTTGATCCTTAAGCTCAAATAATTCTTAATTAAAACCATTATCCTACCTCTGCTTAAGGCAATATTCTTCATCTCTAATTACGTCAGAAAGCCACCCATCTAACCTAAAGTTAGCAACAGAAAAAAATCAGCTAAAGGCTAACATGTAGCTAACATGATTAGAAGAGTAGTCTATGCATTTTCTCTACCTCTGCTTCTCTTTAGCAAGAAGCGTGTTATATCGTTAGCTATTCAGCTGCTTTAAAAGCGGTTGTTCCATCGCAAATGTGCTTTGCCTTTCCTTCCCGCGCTCCCACATAACACCCTCAAAGCAACGCTGAGCATAAAAAGCCCTTGTGTGCTCCTGTCCTTTAAAAATGAAAAGCCCTTGCTTTGAGAAAAGCAGTTTTTCCCTTTTCACAGCCCAACACAACTGCTGATGTTGTAGTTAGCTTGCTAAATTAATATTTACATAGGACAGCAAGAGCAAGTCCGTGTTGATGCACATTTGTCCCTTTAAACTCCCTTTATGGCGTAAAAGACAGTGGATATAACAGCAGCGTCATAAATTAAACAGTATGACTGAGGTTTAAAACATCTTTTATTATCAGGGAAATAACTCTCAACGTAGTGGTGTGACGGTATCAGCTTGGTGTTGGTTCACATTTAGTCTATACAAAACAGTGCAATGCTGGCTTAGGGAGGTAAAGAAGGAAACACGTCTTTATTCCCCCCCTCCCTCTTTGAGTTTCACGCTCACTTTGTACTCACAGTCCCAGAAAAGGTTTGAGACAAATGCAGTTAACATTTATGCTACTCACGCTCTCTCTCTCTCCACAACTTTCCTTTCTCTCTGTTTTATGGATACTTTGCCTCCCTCTGTCACAACCCCTCAGGTGTTGTCAGACGATGTGATAAATGGTGTAATGCACCATACTGAACTCAAGACGACACTATCTGTAATAAAGTGTTGCAAAGTATGCCTTTTTGGAGATTTCCCTATCATTTCTTTGCCAACATTTTCATTGGATGGAGGTAGCGATAGATCACCAATTGTTGGGAGATCCAGGGGAGAACTGACTGTGTGCAACAGGTGGTATAATCACACATGAAAAAGTATTCAAAAAAATATCACTTCAAAAGCAAAAATAAGGCCTGATAATGTGTTACTGAATCAAGTGTTCCAGTACGTTTCAATAGGGAAGTGATTAGTTCCCAGTCAAACACAGATAAAGTATTTATGTCTACTCAGTTAGACTGCATTATCATATTTTCAGAAACATACTGTATCTCAGAGCCACTGGTGCCTAAGCCCTCAGAGACATCCCCTGAATGCCATCAATTAGCAATCTTAAGCTTTCTGAAGAGTAAATCTAAAGATGCTGAAGTATGACAATGACACGGATCCAACCTCTAGTCGCTCCTCTTATCAAACACTCTTACTCGTCCAATCACTGCATGGATTCCAGCCCACTATCCCTCTTCCCATTCATGAAGTGGCCCTTTCCCTCAATTTTTGGTGTCATCTCGCAAAAACTCAGGACTCTCTTCACTGAGGCAGAAGAGTCTTACAACAATGAGGCATGTGCATCTCTTAGGAAAGAACGTAACTGCTCAGTCGACACTTGACTGTTAAAACAAAACGGTGCCAACGCATATACTCTCGACCAAATCTACGGTCACATCTGCCCAGCGTATTAAAACGCTTTTTGTCAGCGGCTTGATTTGGTATTTTTTACATGTATATGTCTGAGAGAAATACATAGAAAAACTGTATAGGTGTTTGAAATATGATCGGACCATGGCTGTGTGTGCATGTCACAGCTAGCAGGCATGTGAACGCTGTGTATAGGCTCATGTGTGTATATATTTGTGCAGATGTATACAGTACGTGCACATGTAAGGGTGATAAAGAGGAGGAGAGGCTGTGAGCGACAGCTGAATGGATGGAGCTCAAATCCTCTGAATAATGCATGAGACTTCCTCCAATTCCATCTATTTATCTTCCGATTCATTTTCCACAGATCCTCCGTTGGAGAAGAGAGACGTGTACTTTAGACTGAAGTGAGCATTTTTTTCAGTGTTTACTTCTGCAGCTGACAATTGTTCTGGCAGGAAAAGACAACTATATATCAAATTCATCTGAAACGATGTTCACCGAGAGGTAGTGGGCAAACCACGGAAAAAAATCTGTTTGTTTAACGTCTTTTTGGCTCTGCCTTTAAAGCATATTCACAGCTCAGCGGTCTCCTCGCCACAGTACCTTGAACCACCAGGCTCCAGAACACCTAACTAGTCTATGAGCGAAACCGGCGGAAGACATGACCTAAAAGAGAGAGAGAGCGAGGGTGAGAGGTGGTGTGCGGAGAGTGGCGGTGAGGTGAGTTATGGGGCTTCACAGAAACACGTGGGAGGTGAAAGATGATGAGTGAAGGTGGACAGACAGACAAATATTTGATCATCTCTTTAAGTTTTAGGTGAAAAAATAAATAAATCAAGAGATGACTGGCTGGAAACAGGGGTAAAAGGAAGCACCAATGATCTAACGTTACCATCTAAAAGAGATTCATTAGTTTTGTTGAGTCACACCTGTTCCCCTCCCGAACAGCTGATCTGTAGTCAGTGTAACCCCTTCCCTTCATCAGAAACCACTGTGCAGGTTTAAAAACTGACCTGGGATCAGAGATGGGGGTAAACGTTACCAGGAATGAGCTCAATCCAATTTCAGTTCAGCCAGTTGCAAAGTGAGCTGTTCAATGACTAAATCAATCCATCAATATGAAAGGAGAATATATACAATATGTATAGACAATAATAACTAGTGCCACAAATGTGCTGCCATTGAATGGACAAACTGCATCTTCAGTTTATATTTTGAGTCCGGCTGAAATGAAAATGAATCAGTCCCTATCCTGAGGTGTTAACTTCCACACTTTTAAATAGCATCGTAACCAGAGAGACAGCTCAGAGCTGAGGCTGTTCCCTGCACTAATCCAACTCTGCTGCTATCCAAAAGGTCAGGAGGACAGAGGTCAAGAGGTCAAAGATCACACAAAGTCTCTAACCTCTTTCCCCTTTCTCCTTTAGTTCACATTATTTTCATTTTTTAGGAGAAGTTGCCCCGAACAGCAAACCACTTACAATATGCTTTTAAACTTGGGTTCAACCCCGTTTCTCCCTCGAAAAAGCAAGGACATCAATTTCTGAACATAACTCTCATGAACACAAATTGAATGTGCCGTCACATGTAAGGAGTTAGGGGTATAACTACTGTGATATGTGGTAAAGTGGAGTTGGGAACAACTTCTCCATCAAAACCGACCCTGCTACACACACTGAAACTCTCACAGGGCTCAGGATTCACAGTTCAAAGGCTAAAAGTTCACAGTTCACAGTCAAAGTTTATCAAACCCCTTTCCCACCCCATAAACCCTGTGTGTCCCCTGCTTTTGCCCGCACTCCCCCTGTATTTCTCATCATCCTTCTCCTTGATTCTCTGATTGGGCGATATCTGCAGCCAGCTCCTCTCAGACGGGCGTGGTCCTGCGGTTGGGGTCCTTGCTGTAGTCTTTAGTGAGCGTGCTGCTCTGGAGGAAATCCCTCTCTGAGTTGAGCAGCCCACCCATGCCGCTGCCAGGTTTGGTGCCGGCGTTGCCAGGCTCGCGTGGGTTGAGCGTGTACATGGGCATCTCGGAGGCGGCAGGCCCTGTGTAACCGCCTTTCCCCAGTGGTGAGGCGTCACGGCTGGGGACCTCGGAAGAACGCACGCTGGAGCGGCGCCGGAAGCGGTAGCGATAGGAGGGGATGCGGCTGAAGGCGGACTTTTTGATGAGCTCGGTGCGGGATTTGGCCCGTAGCTTGCGGTGCTTCTCGATGAACATGTGCACGGCCAGCACGCCTACCATTTCTGCCATGATGAAAGAGAGGGCGCCAAAGTAGAAGGACCAGCCGTAAGAGTAGGACTTTTTGCTGTCGCTCTGACCCGGGTCACCCGAGTTGGCTGAGATATAGACAATAATTCCTATGATGTTACTGAGCCCTGGAAGGGAAGGAAAGAAATAAAAACAAAACAAAGCACTGTAAATAAAAACAAAGCACTGAAAAATATACAGTCGATGCACAAGAATCAATAAAAACCCAAGACTACAGCCATGCTAGCAACTCTGCGACTTTGGTAACAACAGTGCTAGGCTAAATGCTAACATGCTCACAACGCTAACATGACGATGTTTACCAGGTCACCATATTCATAGAGTTTTAGCAACTACTGTTATTAGTTTGGCACCTATTTGGTCATAAACATTGGAGCACAGCATTGGACAAATTCAAAATTTGACCTGATGATGGTGCTATATGGAAAGCTAAGATTCTTATTACAATTCATCCAGATGGGCCCACTGCTGTCTGCACCAAATGACCAATAATTCTTTTAAATATTTCAGCCTGTACCAAAGTGTTGGACCGATTGATCCATTGATCCATACTGTGACGCACACAAGATGCATGGTCATATTTGATGTAATTTATTTTGTGCTAGTTTAAGTTAGACTTTGCCAGTCTTGAGTAATGGGCTAGCTTCTTTTATTTACTCTATAAGTGAGGATAAATAATCACAAAGTTACAGACGCGACTAAGTGGTAGATTAGTGAGAGCGAAAGTGGGCGGAAATTTGAGAAAGAAGAAGAGTGACGGGGGGAGACAGCCAAATGACATAAAGCAAAGTAATGGGAGGAGAGCTTCAGAGAGAGGGAGTGGAGCCGATAGGAACATTGGAGGGAGTCATTGCACACAGCTGGGCTTTTTTATTCCATATCATTAGTCCAGAATACAGTGCTCATGCAGTGTGGTGGAACGCACAGAATGGGGACAATTAGCCAGCTGTAATTAACCAGAATCAGCCCCACACTATTGTTGTAAATAATTACCAATTTGGCTCCATGAATTTACTACAAAACCCAATGGGACCCTACACATCCCACTAAACAGCCCTTTGTGTGTGTGTGTGTGTGTGCGTCAGGGGCAAGACCATAAGTGTGTGTGTGTGTGTGTGTGTGTGTGTGTGTGTGTCTGCATCCATGTGATTATGTGTGCGAGTATGTATGTGTGGTTAATGGTATTTTTGCTGATTGATTAATCAGCCGCTCTGCTCAGTTTCCACACTCTGGCTTCTCACACAGTCACTTCTGTGTCCTTTGGATGCCGAACAAGCTCCTTCTATAAACATCTGAAGGGACCACGGAAACTCCACATGTGAATTTGTTCATTGGTCGGTCCTCCCCACTGGTGCTCTGCACGGCGCAGACGCATTGAACTCTTTTCTTACGGCAGCGACGCAAGAGCCTGCATAAGATCCCTGTTAGCAAACCGCTAACCTAGAGTAAACATGTTTATTTAGCGCCACTCTCTCTCTCACACACACACACACACACACACACACACACACACACACTCCTTTAGTTTTAGTTAAGTACATGTTTTAGTTAATTACTTTTTTTATTATTATTAGATAAATAAATGCGTGTGGATATACACACAAGAGTGAAATTTGCCAACCTCTATTATTCAGATCTCCAAAATCCTTCAACCTTTACTAAGAGTACTGATATGGTTATTTTAGCTGTAGTTATTAATTCAATTATTAATCAGAGTTCCAAATGAATAGTTTTGTATACTTGATTTATGAGATTGATTTATTAATTAATTGGCTATCATTTCCCCTTCTTTATGGGTGGTGCCCCAAGGTGAATTTAATACAATTTAAATGCTATTATTTAACGGAAACACTGTTTACGCCTGATACCCTGAAGTGACGTGTAATCACTCCACTTCATCTTCAACTATATAACTTTGGTGCCACTTTGAGGTTATTAATGTTACATATTTTGGTATTCATAAAGCCATATAACCCCTACATATTAACACAACTACACACACACACACACAGCCCCTATGTTGCAATCTGAAATCCAGCCTGCATCTTTGTATTTCAATTTAAAATGATCAGATCCTCAAGATCAGACATAGTTGAGCCTGCTAAGCTCCTCCTATCAGGTCTGGGTATTTTAAGTCATTCGGCTGGTACTGCAGCTAAGATGGCTGCTATGTTTAACAGTGTTGTCATGGAGATAAGCATCAGTACACTTAAACATTACAGCTTGCTGCATCTCACGCACTCTTTTCCTCATTTCCACTATAACCACATGTTGCACAGAAGGAGATTACATAGGGCTCATTATTGTTTTTGTTTGTTTTTAAGTCTGTGATTTTATTAATACTTTAAATATCAAAAATAAAAATCACAAAAATGTACTGTTTTTATAGCTTTGAGTGTTTTCTTGGCCCTTTCTGTTGAGGATGGCAACAAGAAAACCCACAACTTAATGATGTGTGGGGACAATCTGTTTAAACAGATCTGCTCCTATAAAAAAATTTAAATCCTTTTAGTGGAAGACAAAAAAAAAGAACAACCAAAAGACAAAACAACAACAGAAAAGCCCCAACCAAGGCTGAGGTACAACTTTCTATCTTCCCAGTGGAAAAAGAAAAACACACACACGGTGCCGACTAACCTGCGGAGACGAAGAAGATTCCTGCACTGAGGATGACGTTGTGTCGGCTCCGGTAAAACTCACTGGCGGCCACGCAGAGCCCCCCCAGGAACAGCAGACCCACACTCATGATGGGGAAGATACTGGAGGCACGCACAGCACCTGTATGCACACACACACACACACACACACACACACACACACACACACACACACACACAGGAAGAGGAGTGGAAAGGTACAAACATGGTTTGCTATGTAAAGTTGTTGCATTGAAGAGGGAACTTTCCTACATTAAGACAAGATTTCCAAATGGGACTAGACAGAGTGGCTGTTTAGATTTCAATCACAGGTAAGAACCTCTTGTGAATGTGACAGTTCCATGGTATTGTTGGCTGGGTCTCTCAGTTTTGTAGGTGCCCCCTTATTTGGATTTATTTAATAGTACTTTTCTTATTTCGGCCACCACATTCTGTGATGGCCGTGACCCTGGAATGATGTAAAGACCTACTTGCTGCCAACCTTTTCTTTAAAATCAAGATGTCGCCTGTGATGAACATTTTATAGTAATTAAATTTCAGTAGTACAGAAGTACATAAACAAGATCACCGAGAATACTGCCAGCCTCTACACTGCAGTTTTACACTTCAATTCCCATTTTGTTGGTTTGCTTTACGCCGCCATTCAGGAGGAATACACGTCTCAAAATAGACGATAGCATACTGTACTAAGCAAAGGGTCGATGGAGAAATCATATTAACACAGCAACATATTGGGTGAACAGTCCAACAGGCCCTCACTGCCCCAAACAAATGAACATAAACTGGTGAGACATCGTATTAATATCAGAGTTCCTACATGGTTCCCCAATACGGATGTGAACACCGGCAAACATTCTTAAAGCTGAAGGTCAGTGCTTTAACGTCACAGTCATTGTCTCATTTCAAACCCACTGTGCTGGAGGACAGAGCCAAAACAATGAAAATGCGTCACTTTGCTCGCGTGTGCACACACACACACACACACACACACACACACACACACACACACACACACACACACACACGGGCCAGTGTGCTGTTACATGCATGACTGAGTCTGAATCCAGAACATGTTAAAGCAGTCAGAGGCCTTGCTTGAGAGAGAGAGTGAGAGAGAGAGAGAGAGGGAGAGAGAGATGGATGAAGAGGGAAAAGATGGACAAAAACCAAGGCAGATGGAGAGTCACACTGACACATATGCAAGGCAAAATACTGAATGTTAGAGATGATGAAAACGAAAGCAAGGCTGCAGCAGGAGTGAAATATTTGTCACAACCCCATATGTGTGCATGATGCGATACCATATTGAAGGATATCTGCGAACAGCTTGTCATGCAGCACTGAGCTGTGTGGTATTTTCTTGATATGCTGATACGCTCATACAGCAATTCAATTTTATTTATATAGCGCTATATCATAACAGCGTTATCTCATACATCACAGGCGTATCACTGCAAAAAACAAGCAAACATGCAAATCACCCAGCCAGTGACGTGTCTGCGTTTGTGTTCCCGAACGTGAATCTGTCTTCTTCACTCTGCTTGCGTTCCAAACCATTTCCCTCATGACTGAGAGCTGCAGTGACAAAGTGGCGTTGCGCGGCTGAGCGTATAAGCCCCACCCCCTATGGCCCACACCCCTGGGCTGTATGTAATGCCGGTCACTGGGTCCCCGCTCTCCATTGGCTGGCCAGCTCTGAGGCCTGTTATCTAATTGGCTGCCTCTGGGGATGCTGCTCCGTGTTCAGTGGAGTAACAAAAAAAGAAGCACAGGCTGAATCTATTTTCCCTTTTTTTATTTATTTCTTCGTGCTGTTTTCTTTCTCAGTCCATCTTTACTCTGTGTTTACTGTGGGAGAAAGAACAGACAGAGCCCCCTCCTTTTTTACTTCTGTCCTATTACTCTCTGGAAATAACAAGGTGCTCCCTCCTTACCCCTTTGTCATTTTCTCATCATGCCAATGTTTCTTTTCCTCATTTTTCTTATGTGTTTGCTGATAAAACCCTGACATCTGTTTATATATCTTGTTCTCTCCATTATACCCCCTCTATTTGTTCATCTATCTCCTCTATCTTGTTTTTTTTGCAGCTACTATTCATTCTTCTCAGCCAATGTCACGCGAGATCGGTCTATCTATCTCATCTGCAGCGATTTCCTCTCTGCAGGATGTACTTAACCCAATGTTTCTCTCCATAAAAGCTCTTTTTCAACCTTTGCCTGCTCTAATGTGAGCTCTAATAGTTAGCATGTCTGGCTAACTGCTAAAGCAACAGAGTTGCTTCCAAGGCCGGCATGCACATCATTAACGAGCAACATTGGTTTGTTTGTTTGTTTGACTTTTAACACATCTTTAAAGCCTTTTCTCTTGTAACGCTACAAGTGAGAACATACTGTTTGAAAATACAGACATATGTAAGCTAGGCAGCTAAACAAGTTTGTGTTAGGATGAAATAAGAGTCTGAACATTTTTCCCCAACCCTAACACCAGGAATAATTAACTGTACATCGCAATACAAAAAAAGCCGCTTTAGCCTCAGTCTTCAGCACTATATCATGTATATATCCCTCACGTGACTCTTTATTATAACACCCTTGTCTTAAAACAGGTCAGCTGGAACCATTAACAGTCTTCCAGAGACAGCTTTCCAGAATCTCATGGAGCAATTGTTAGCTTAATTAGCTAGCTAGCGACAGCTGATGAAATCGATGGTCGCCATCATCAAATGATGTTGTCTACCTCTGACTGAAATTAAGGACCCATTAGCTCGAAATGTTCAGTGAAAATTCTGCCACCGTTATAATTGTAAGCTGTAAAAAGTGCCTATAATGGAAAACTTGAAAGGCATAGCATAGCATCTTCTGTTGGGTCTCATACATTATGTATTAGGTTAATGCTTCACGCCTGTGAGTGGCTGCCTTGTGTGTACGATTACAGAAACACACGGATGCTGCTCTTCGTCTATAGCCCAGATTTTCTCAACCTCAAGGCTGGGACCTTATACTGTATTAGCGAATACTGCAACGTGTGTGTGTGTGTGTGTGTGTGTGTGTGTATGCTCATGCACACAGTTCATCCTTGTGTTCGTATCAAACTTACGGAGGAGATATTCAGCAGCATCCGCTTCATAGTCAGCATCCTCTGGGAAGTGATCAATCTTCTTACACACACCTCTGAAGGTTCCTGCAGAAGAGAAACACAGTTCAGTTCAGATCTGTTAGAGAAAATTAAATACTAAATCAAATCACAATTGATATTGATAATTGAATTTAGTCATAGAAATGTCAAATATAATAGCAGATAAACATGGGTACTGGAGTTGGATTGTTGAATTTAAGTTTTTTTTTGTCAGTCAATAATCAGTCGTCTTCTTGTGTGATTGTACTGCATCAAATCACATTTTCAGTAGAGCGAACATGTACACATCCTGTATGTGGACATGAATCTACATCAATAGCAGAAAAACCAGCAGAGGGGAGAGAGAGAGAGAGAGAGAGAGAGAGAGAGAGAGAGAGAGAGAGAGAGAGAGAGAGAGAGATGACAGATGATGCAGGACAGAGCTGTAGCCTTCAGGGCGTGTGTGGGAAACACAGATGAAAAGCCTTATCTTTATCACACACACACACACACACACACACACACACACACAAACACATAATTACCACTTTGAATACACACACAGCCACTAAAATGCAGACATCAAGTGTTCACACACATCAACAAAGCTCATTAAACTGATACATGAACACTGTGAATCATGCATGTAAGTAAAAGCCTTCTGTATCTAGATTGTTTATATCACTGTATGTCAGTTGGTGTGTGTGTGTGTGTGTGTGTGTGTGTGTGTGTTTGTGTTGTATTGACTAGGATGCAGTCTCCGGTGTGTCAGGCAGAGAGTGACTCATCCTCCTTAGTACAAGTCCCTCTCAAACACACACACATCCATCAGCATCCCTTGTGTGTGTGCGTGTGTGTGTGTGTGTGTGTGTACGGGTGTGCGTGCGCACCGCATGAAGCTCCATTGCCAACCATCATTCAGTCCCATTCACACATGGTCCACACCACAGGGGATATGAGAGAGACAGAGAGAGATGGGGGGAGATGAAGGGGAAGAGGAGAGAAAGCGAGATGAAGGAGGATGAAGAGAGAGGAAGTGCTGGTTGAAAGAGGTTTGGTGGTGAAACGGCACGGCAGATTTAGAGAGAAACGGGAGGATGGAGGCTGGAACAACCAACGACTCAACCTAATTGCTTATTTGCATATGAAGTGGTCCTTTCCAGCACCCACACTCAGAAAATCATTCATAAATTGATTCATCCAGCTCGTGCACTCAGGCAGAGCAACTAACCTCTGACTGAGACTCTGACTGACAAAAGAAGACGTGTTTGATATCTACATTTAATAATGTAATAATCTTCCAGCTTGTCGAATGTGAATATTTTCTGGTTGCCATAGTCATCTATGATAGTAAATTTAATATATTTGGGTTTTGGCGTGTTTGTTGGGCAAAACAAGACATTTGAAGACATAACCTGACAACTCTGAGATGTTCTGAGGGCATTTTTCACAATTGTATGCCCCCAAAAAAATAATCAGTTAATCAAGAAAATGGATTAATCTGGTTTTAATCTATAATGTCCATTGGCTTCTACTGAAGACGGAAATATTTGAAAACAAAGTTTCATTTATAAAGAGGCTATATAGATTAATTTCAAAAAATCTAAATAATTTCCCGAAAGAGTGAATAGTGCATTTGTTGGGAACTATTTTCATCTGTGGATTAATACACATTTGGTGCGCTAGTGAGTATTTCTGGCAGCAGGACGGTGTACGTGGGATTGACTCAAAATAAACTATAGTGCCCATGTTCATTGTAATGAAAGACATGTGCAACAGTGTGACTCACTGGTGTGTTTTAAATAGTGTTTGGACCAGAATGGAGCTCTACGGCGCAGAGGAATAAGATATATCAGGCTTTGGATACACAGACAACACTGGTTGTTGCAATCGATTCATTGCTGGTTTTAGTCTTTTCATGGGATTTGTTGATAATAAAAGAAACTTAGACTACTGAGCTCTTTATTCTTTAATGTGTCCTGGTTTGACTGGAGTCACCGGAGGTAATTGTAGCCTTAGCTGTTCCTGTTGGACGCATTAAGGTGTAAAGCATCATCAGTCAGAGCTCTGCCTCGTGTCTGCCGCCCAGGAAATTTATTATACCTCTTGCCTTTTAATGTATCAAACCATCCTGGCGTATAGAGCACCAAATGCCATTGAAGTGATGTGCACACACATACACACTCGTGAACATAGAGGATGGTGTGGAGGGAACAGAGAGATAGATTGCTGCTTTTATTTCTCTCTGTGGCCAAGAATCTAAATCACAACTGAATGAACACAGTTAAGAACACACACACACACACACACACACACACACACACACACACACACACACACACACAGACACACACACACGCCCTCATTATCACACACTTCTGTGTTAGTGTATCTGATGATGTCACTCTATTACTTTCTAGAAAGTAAAGATCTGCTAAAAATAACCCACACACAGACACACACACACACACACACACACACACAGGGAGACTCATTATGACTGCTGTGTTGGCCCTCCAGGTCAGCGTGTTCATCATGATAATGTGTGACTAAAACAGCACAGTGGGAATCGTTGAAACAATAACACACGCACACACAATCAGGGGAGGGAGATATGTAGCCTCCAGTATAAACTAAAATACTTTACCTTTACTTCCAAAACAAGACAGCCAGTCATATGAGTCATTTGCTTAATTGGGATTAATATGAAAATAAGTTTGGGATTTAGCAGTTTGCCTTCTTGCAGGACATGGAGTTGACTGTATTTAAAGTTTAAGATGGAAAATAAAAGACATAACATTAAATGTTTGACAATTGGATACAAGGCAACAGTTCGTATGTTGCACCGCTAAGTATGCGATCCCCCTTCTGTTTAAAAGGAACCAGGTAGCGGAGTAACATTCTGAATCAGATACTGGCAACTCTGTCAGTCTGTAAATACATTGTCAGTGTGTGTGTTTTCTTGTGCGTGTGTGTGTGTGTGTGTGTGTGTGTATGTGTGTGTGTGCGTGTGGGTGTACGTGTGTCACATATTTCTTAGCCCACTCTGAGGTTTTGGAGAGCTACCTCAAAATCAGTGAGTGAGTCAATTGCAACCCTCCATCTAACTTTTGTTCTCTCCTGTGTAGTTTTGTCTTAATCATCCTTCTTTCTGTGATATCGCCATTTCCCTAACCTCTGTTAGCTTTCACCTTTTCAATCTGCCGTCCTATTTCTCTCTCTCTCTCTGTGTGTCTTCCAGCTAGCGTATTGTGTGAACTAATGTTAATTCAGATTGATTATGTTGTAAACCTCAACTTCAATGATATTAGCCCTCCAGGTTGCAATGGCTTATTTGAATATCACTAAGCTCTTTGGCTCAGGACAACACCTCCAGAGGAGACAGAGGAAGGCAGAGATAAAGAAAGACCACCTAAAACCTTTCAGAAAAAGTGAATGAACTATTTTACTGTAGCGTAGGTCTATTATTGAGTGTCGCCATTACACAGACGCTCCTCCTGGAAAACAGTGCAGAATTTCATTTATTAAATGGGGTGATGAAGCACCCCCAGTCATATATCTCAATATAAAGCAAATGCACATTACATCACATTTATGGGAAATTTTAAAATGTAAAACAATAATATTCACAGTCAAATCCACTACAAGTGGATTGTAAAAATAAAGGGCCATCAATACATTTGGACTTAAATGTAATATCGAGATATTAATTAATTAAAATCATTGCCCGGATGTCCTCTGAAAGAAAATCAGTGATCCCATTTGAGAGATAAAACAGATCAGTAACATGGCAAATAAAATAGACCCACACAGGTTTGTCTCATTGCACATAAGAGAGTACACAGTTAATCAACAATCAATTATTTCAGTCACATTTCATGGCTTTAACTGATCTTTCAAGTCTTAATTTTACTCGGACGTGTACACAACCAAATTTCTCCACGATGGCTCACTGATAAGAGTCTTCGAATATAATATTGCTTATTAAGATGCAACACAAGTGGTAGATTCTGACAAGCCATTCACCGTAGCAGAGGTTATTGCAGCGATCCCTCTGCCCGAGACGTCACCAAGCAACCATCTCACTTGTTATTAAATGTCCACAGCGACATTCTACTGAGATTGTATCAGTGGCTGTATACACTGTAGTCCTTCCCAATGTTATTTATTTTATAAAATAATAGGACTACTTGTTGAGTGTGCTTGAAAGATTTGGATTTGGACCCAAGACTGTACGCTGGATTTGCACTGTTTTTACAAATAATAACATAACTCGACAGTTGCATTTACAGTGTGGAACTACACACAGTTGCATGTTCTTATCATTATAACATGGCACTGCATCAACCAATAGAAATGAATAGCAACCTGCAACAGGAATAATGAGAGGCGGTGCAGACCATAAAGTTTCGCAATATGTAGATGATATTTTTCTTTATATATAAGAACCTACAGTACGTCCTCTCCGCCAAAGATCTGTCTCCTTAAATATCCTGGAATGTGGACAACTAGAACCGGACTTTCCTTCCAGTTTTATCACAGCTCAAAGAAGACATGAACTACTGGGAAGAAAAAATGGCGTCAAAATGGACCGTAAGCCAAAACTTTAAAGCCCAACTGAAATCGCGTTTAGACATTGTTTTTGCTGTCTAAAATAATGTCTGCATTTTTTTTAAAATTTATTGTTAATAATTTTGTATTGTTAAAAGGAAGAAAAAGGGTCTTTGGGGAAATATCAGAAATGCTTCTTTTCCTCTCAGCCAGCTGGAGGGTCATGACGGTGTCTGTGTTTGATTGACAAAACATACAAACTTGCTGTAGCCTACATGTCATGGGCAGACACTGACTGGGAGTGCATATAATTTCATGGTACTCCTGTATAATGACAAAAAAATTCTGATTCTGAGAAAGCCTGTTGTTAGTGGTGCTGAAGAGGAAAGACCAAGCAGCGTCTAACCGGACCCAAGTGACTTTGTGGAGAACTTTTCCCCGACACACAAGATGTGTGTTCATGTTTGTAAGTTATGTAAGAAGGAGACTTTAGAAGTGATGCAAATGTGGGTTGTTGTTGTCTGCTCTGCCTATGCTAGAACACCAACGTTACTACAACATTTTGATTGTCTGTATCACAATAAGGTCTCCATGCAAAATGAGGGGGCGCCATCATGAATGCAAAAATATATGAATTCATATCTATGAATTCCTCCCTTCTGGTTTCTTTTTCTGGTATTTTTACAGAAGTGATTTACAGAACAGACATGTATGCTGTAGCAGACAAAAAAAAAAGCAATTTAGCTTCAGCTGGATATTACAACAGCTTACTTTTGTAACAGGAAACAGCATGGAGATGGCCTTTCCTACTAAATTTAAAAAGAGGTCTGGGCACAGTACTTGGCTTGACTACTATCTACCCAATTTTTCTGTTCTGTTTGTGTCAATTCCACACACAGATAATCATTTCATACATGCTATGCTTCTGATCACGAGCACCCACATACATATTCATTTGCACATACAGTAACACTGACACACAAAAGCTAAAAAGTGATTGGTACTGACTATGTCACACTGCTGGTTTATTTCTCTAATTTGATGTGGGCCTCTAAGGGGATGTATGCATGTGCTTGTGCATTCAAGTGTGAGTGTGTGTGTGTGTGTGTGTGTGCATACGTGCCTGTGTGGGTGTATGTATGTGCGGTGGATGCATGTGTGTCAAAGACGAAACCGCAAATTTGCTGTTGGTTTGGACCTTTTTCTCAGTCTAATTAACAGCAAACTAATGAACACACACACACACACACATGCACGCACAAACAAACCCATGCTCGCACACACACACACACACACACACACACACACACAGAGTGGGAGCATCTATCAGGAGACATTTGCCTCACAAAGGTCAACGTGGCCTGAGGGCAGCTGCAACCATGGCCACAGCAGCAAGGCATTATGGGACACAGCAAATGGGGATGGGAGTCCAGTGTGCATCATTGCCTGCCTGTGTGTCTGTGCTTGTGTGTCTCAGTGTGTTTTATCTGAGTCATGTGTATGCTTCTGCTGTCGCGTACCTATAAACACATGCACATATGAACATGCGCACTCCGTCTTGTGAGCTAGTGTTTCTTAGTAAGATGTGAAACCATGATGTCATGAGAGCGTTCATACCATATTTAGAAAGCACGGTCCACAATAAAAACCACAGCAGAGAGAGAGCGAGGGAGAGAGAGAGAGAGAGAGAGAGAGAGAGGAACGTGTACTATCCTATATAACTATATCCCAAACGGGTCTTTCATGTTTGAACATCTGGGCATCACAGAACATTTAGGTAACCTTTGTTAGAACGCCAAAAAGCAAACACAAATAGACAGATGAAGCCAGCCATGCTACAGCTGCCGTGCCTGAAAGAGCTCTTGAGTTCGACACGCTCACATCTTAAAACTATGCATGAAAACAGATGTACAGCAAGTCCAAGGGCTAAAAGGCCAGAGGTAGAGGAGAAACACTTTCAACTGTTGGTTGTTCTTAAGAGTGCCGAGCTACAAACACGCTTCGATTATTTAGCATTACCTGACATCTTACTTTGTCTTTTTGCACCTGCAAACCACCTTTTTCACTCTCCTCAGTTTCTCCTTTGCTCTCTGCCATCTCTAACTTTTCTCAGCCTGCTCTCTCTGCTCTCTTTCTTCCATCTGTCTGTTTAAATATCTTATTTAGTAAGTAAGTAAGTAAATACAACTTTATTTATAGAGCACAGGTTACAAAGTGCTTTACATCAACAGAAAATATATATACACATAATAATAATAAAACACAAACACATTTAACTTGTCTTAGCTAGCTCAGTCTCTCTGCATCTATTTCCATTCATTCTAATTCCATTACTCTCATTTATGATTATTCTTTTGTCTTCCGCAATGTCACATTAGAAAAAATAAATAAATAAATAAAAGAGTTAGGTTAAACTCTTTCTATACCGAAGTAGTGTATTGATGCAATTAAACGGTGAACATCAACATAATCAAACTATATCTATATCAAGGATGGGGAGCTCTGACCAGTTCACATGCTGTATGATTTCAAATAAAACATAAATATTTGGGTGTAGTTGTGAAATTACAGGCAAGTATTGCTGCAGCAGCAGCATGCATACTGAACACGGTGAAAAAAGTCCACGAGGAAAAAAATAGTGCCTCAAATCAAGGTTAAAAAGGAGACAAACACAGACAACACTGTGTGTCCAGATGCCCCCATGATTGTGACGACCTGGCCATGAGGTGCCAGCGGTTTGTCCTTGATCTATCTCTCTCCCACCCACACACACAAAATGTAGAGCAGAGTTACAGGTCAAACACTGAAATGCAACAAGTCACCGTAAGTTCTCTCAGGAGTCCTCTGAGGTAATCGCAGATTCAGGTTAGTAAAATGTATTTAGAGATCAAAGCAGCATGTACAATATAAGGTGGACAAATCTTTGACACAGTGGAAGTACTTGGAGCTAGCTAGTGCTTTGAACTTGTTGATGGCTACCAAAAGTGTCTGCACATGGTGAAACTTGCTAAGGGGCATTCAACCAAATATTAGGTGTGCTGCATGTATATTTCTGACCCTGTGTTGATTGTAGAAAACACAAAATGAATAAAAATGTTTTTGGGGTTTTCTTCTATTAAAGATGTATGTTGTACCGTCATTCTGCCCCACAAAACAAACAAAATCATTAGCCCAATATTGCCATGACATTCCTGTCCATGATGAGTGTGTGTAAACTCCTGTTCGTAACTGTAAATGCTAACATTGTTGTGCTAACATGCTGTTTTACTTTTACCATGTTAGCATGGTAACATTTGCTAATTAGTATTACACACAAGTCCAGCCGAGGCTGATGTGAATCCTGTTTGTTTGCCATGTTTTTGGTCAGAAACTAAAGTAAGGGACACATTGAAATTTTGACCAGATGATGGCGCTACATGGAAAGGTAGGGCATCACCAAAGTGATTATAATTCATCCTGAGGGAAAACATGAATGTCTGTACCAAATGTCATGGCAATCCATCCAATAGCCACAAACCTACCAATGTGAACCCCATGGTGGCGCTAGAGGAAAGGTCTAGAGACCACCAAAGTCATTAGGATACATCATCTGTGAACCATGAATGTCTGTATAAAGTTTCAAAGTTTTTGGTGGCCTTTGCTTTGTGGCCATGGACCATCGGGCTGCTTTCTCCTTTGCATTGGGGAGGAAATAGGTACGTGCCGGTAAAACGTAAACATGGGTAGTTTTAGGCATTTGAACAAATGACCAACGCTGTAGTTATTGTGGTGAGCACAGCCTCGTCATCCAAAAGCTACACGTGAGCGGCCTGTGTCCACCCGGACACATGCACACGCAAACACGGGGCACTGAGAATATAAAGCGTTTCTGTCCACTAGAAAACAGAGGAGAAGAGGAGGAGGGAGCGAGCGAGGGAGAGGGAAGGAAGTTGAAAAGCAGAGCAAATTGGACTGCTTGTTTCCTCAGAGCACCTCGGACAGCTCAGTGTGGGTGACTGCCCCCCCCCCACCCACCTCCCTCTCTCTCTCTCTCTCTCTCTCTCTCTCTCTCTCGATCGATCCCTACGTCTCTCACTCTCTCTGATTACCTCTTTCCAGGCAAAGGAGAGAGGGAAAGAGAGAGAGTGAGAGAGGCTAGTTTCCACGGTGATGCCTGATGAAAGAAAAGGAGACAGGTTCTGATTGGTTGCACACCATTCCTCTTTCTCTCTTCTTTCCCCCTTTTCTCAGTCTGTTCTTCCTCATATGCCCATTCCCTCTCTCTGTCTCTCTCTCTCTCTTCTAGACATTTCTCTGTTCCTGTTCCACATCTTCTCATCATCCCTCCTTTACTCTGCCTGGTTTTCTCCACCCTCATTGCCAAAACGTCCATGCCAAAAGTCAACCCAAAGGCGTTTGATGTGGTTCTTCTACACACCATACTTAGAAAACCTGCAATGAAACAGCAAAGGGTCTTCTCCAAAAGCTGGAAGAACACTACTGTCTAAAATATCATTGTATGCTATCAAGAGCTCCTTTAATTGGAACTAAGGGTCCCTAGCTGACACCGTGAAATGATGCTCCCCAATGATTCACCTGGAACAGTATCCACCCCCCCTCCACCTGTCTCCCCTGCCTCATTCATGCACATTCTGGCCTCTCCTCATTCATGCTCTGTCTCCATCCTCCACCTTCCCCCCTCCTTCCTTCTCTCATCATTTCCTGGCTTCCTCCTGCTCATTTATCACAGAGGGAACGTAACACCTCCGTCCACCTGCACAGGCACACAGCAACACATTCGCTGCCTGCCAGAAATCCCAACCTGACCACATACAAACTGTTGTTGGGTAGAGGAAGCAGAAAGATGCTATCATGAATAAAGGGCACATTAAAGCCAACTACACTCACAGTAACAAAGACCCCCATTAACACCTTGTTTTTACAAGTGATCTGTGATGAACAAGACATTACGAATTCCTGTAAAATATGGGGATCCAGTGACACTTTGACACTTTTCTGGTGCTTTACATGTGTCCTCTTGAAACCACGTTGACTAGCGTGGATCATTCAGTCACAATATTCGCTGTTTCTCTACAATTGCAGGTATGTGGCTTTATTTATAGATATGGTTTTGCTGTAATATTCTTCTTATCTTTGACAAAATAGAATGATTCTCAAGGCTTACTTCCTTTCGCCCCACGTTGTCTGTGCGCATGCTACATGCTGCGCAGTACATATACGTGACTGCTCTACACATTCACTGTAAGAACACGGCATACATGATGTCGCCCCTCTCTCGTTCTATCTCTCATTCACTCACTCTCTGATGTCAGGCAGAGTGCAAGCCACATGTACACGATCTAGAGAATTAATTATAAAACCGTGACAACCAGGGACCCGGAATGAGTGAAGGGGGTATAAGGTGGGCAGAATGAGACAAGAGATAAGAGAACGTACTCACTTTAGTTGTGTTTTGGTGTATACATGTGAGTGTGTGAGCATGAGTGGGTATACGTGCATCTGCATGTTTTTGTGTCCGTCGCATGAGCCTGTGTGTGTGTGTGTGTGTGTGTGTGCGTGCACTGACATTGTGCTGACATTGTGTTAACTCGGGAGTGCTTCTCCCGCAGCTGTGCTTATTTGGTGGCTTGGGAATATCCTAGCATTTGTCTATTTATTCATTCAATTACAAGTGTGTGTGTGTGTGTGTGTGTGTGTGTCAGCGTGTATGTAAATGAGTGTGTGTTCAATAAAGCCTTATACCTGCACCATCTGGCCCTGTAATAGCCTTCTATGCCCCCCAGAATGAGATGGTTATGACTGGCTGCATCACACACACACACACGCTCCTACTAGAGGCAATGTATCTTTTTGATGGCAATTGAAACCAAAGATTATTTGCCCCTATGCAGATCATTTTTTGAGGATCAAAGTATTATCATTTACATTGAATTATATGTGAAGTCATAATGAAGCATCCGATAGTAAAAAAAAAACCCTACATTTACTGTGACTTTTGAATTTGTGATTGCCAGAGATGGCCGCCAGTGGACAGGTTGTCCAGCGTCGGATGTATGAACAACATGATATTGCTACCAAGAAAACGCTCTTACACTACAAAGATGGCCAGATATCAATAAATCGCTGCTAAATGTTGCATCCGATGGATTTTGTCTGTGTTTGCTGTTTGATTTAATTTAATTCATCCCTTCCTGTCTGTTCGGTTCAGCTCGTGTGTCATTGGTGAGCCACACCTGTTCTCCAGCACTCGCCTGCCCCTGAGTCCCTCATTAGTCCCTTGTCTATATATACTGGTTCCTTTCTCTTGCCCTTTGTTGAATCATTCTGTTGGTACCCTTGTTACGTCACTGTTTGCTGCTGTTTGCCCTGTGTTTAGTTTCCGTCGTCCTGCTTTGCCCCTGTGAATGTTCCTCGTGCTTTTGACTCCGGACGTGGACTTACCAGTTGCCTGTCTACCTGCATTACCCGCATGTAAGCTCATTTGCCACTAATGAATCATTGAACGGCTCCTGGCTGCCTGCGTTGTCTGCTCTTGGGTCCTTTCCCTGCCTCTGCTACTTCGCACTCCCGTGACACCAAAAAGCCTTGTTTAAATTTCTTTCTGTAGGGTTCCATGGACTTGGCTTGCACTCAAAGTTGGAGAAAAGTAATTTGACCTTCTTTGACATAAAAAGTCTGTTTTTTAAAATGGCATCATGGCATCTCTGCTTCATTTGAGATTCCACAGGGAAGTCGACAGGAAATGTGGCAAGGGACGGATCACGACATGCTGCCAAGGTCAAAGCACAGGCTCAAATCTGTGATCCACGTACGTAAACACACACACACACACACACACACACACTAATGTTGCAACATCAAAGTTGCCATGGTGATGGACCTCAATGTGCTGAGCCACCTAGATGCCCCAAAACACACTGCCCAGCCAATGTGCTTTCTATCTTATTGCATGACAACTGTGTTTTCATTCATTTAATCAAGTTTGCAGCCACGTAAACATGCTGCTATAAAGTTTCTTTAACTACACTCTAATGAAAAGGCCTCACCTCATCTTTAAATTGATCTAATCTATCTATCGCTGGCACGTTACATTCTTACAGGTGACGCTACACCGGCGTTTCATTACTTCTGACTGGTGGAGCTGCTGACTGTGGGGCATTTTAAGCTAAAATTAACCACCACATCCCACCTGTGTGATTAATGTGGAGATGCAGTCCTTGCAAAGGCCACTAGATTCAGAGTCGATGGGAAGAACCCGACTTGTCTCCACAAATACAAAGTCGGCACACGCTTTTCCACAACACATCAATCTAAATATTCCAAAGGGTCACTGTGCCTGTCAGTCAGCGTCTCATACTTTGAGATTAATTACTTTAATCGGGGTGTAATTTGGGAGCATTTGCGTAAATCGACAGGTCTCTCTGACCTGATCCCAGCACCAACCCGGGGCTACGCCGCGCTGTACAGATCTGTGTTCGCAACAAGACGGCATCAAAAGAATGAGGTCCCAAAGAGTGCGGATCCAGGTACTTGTTAGTGGTGCAGCCGACTGTCTAACAACACTTGCAGCTGTCTGTGTTTGTGCCTGTTAGTGCTTTATTTGTACCTTCAGCTCTGCAGTGTGATGCCAACAAGAGCAGAACTCACACCACAGGCACGAACAAATACTCTGTTCTGTTATGTTGCAGAGGAGGGAAGGCATGCAGTGTGAACAAAACTGAGTTCCAGGGATTATGGGATGCTGTCACTCACACACACACACACACACACACACACACACACACTCTTTGGGTACACCGATGATCCTCTGGTGTTTGGCAGCCAGTGGGGTTTGTGTTATGTGTGTGTGTGGAGAGAATGACTAACACACACATGGATACACAAACAGAGAGAGCGAGAGATGCTCGCGCACGCGCACACACACACACACACACACGCACACACTCAGAGACAGACAGACAGACAGACAGTCAGTCAGACTGATCACGTACCTTCCAGACAGCAGGTTCGCCAGAGGCCGGAGTGCGTCATCACCTCCTCGTTCTTGCGGCTCGTGTCGTTGTCGCCGCTGCTCTTCACGCGGCAGACCCCGCGCGAGTACAGCCAGTAGTCGGTACCGACGGCGATGGTCATGAGGCTGAAGGCGGCGAACGCGCCCACCGTCGTCACGAGCATCTGGACGCCGCGGTCACACATCAGCATCTTCATATAGGCGGCTCCTGGTTGCCTCGGTGTTCTTTTTTTTTTTCCCTCCTCGCTTTCAGATGCGCCTTTTTTTTTTCTTTTTTTTTTTCTTTCCGTTTATATCCCGCGAGACTTGGGAGGGTCGGAGCGAGGGGGCTCAGCAGACAGACACCCGAAAGGCAAAATGACCGCAGAGAGACCAACTCTTGGCGGAGGTCGGTCGGAGCGACAGATGAAGCGGGCTGCTCGGCCGCCTGGTCCGTTGAGGTGACAGGAGGCTCGTGGCAAAGGGCGGGAAGGTGGGAGGGCGGCACGTCACTTTCTCGCGCATCAAAAGACCGGTGTTCACCACCGCCGACGCCACCCTCGCACACACACACACACACACACACACACACACACACACACACACACACACTGGAGCTTTGACGGCCACCGGTTGTCCCCTGCGACCCGACTCTTCCCTCACTCAGAGCGGGAGAGAAGGGCGATGCCACATCCTTCCTCTCCTTCCCTCCTTCCTCTCCTTCCGTTCCTCAGTCCCGGGGTTAGGCAGGGCGAGCTGCGTGAGAGCCGCCTTCTCCACCAGCAGCCTCCTCTCCCTCCTCTTCTTTGCTCCGTTCCCCCCCCCCCCCCGCCCCTCTATCTCTCTTTTCCCTCCTTGCTTCCTTCCTTCCTTCCCTCCTCTCTTCTCAACTTGCGCTGCTGCTCTTCCAAAACAGCCCCCTTATTGATGTTAACCATTAACAGCCAGGGTCTGCGTGGGGGGACTCCATCTTTAAAACAACAACAAGAAGGGGGGGGGGGGGGGGTTAGTTTGTTTTCTTGACCGATGTAACCGCACAACACAGGCCAAGAGAGAAGATTTCTAACGTGTTTCTACTGAAACATCACCGCTGAGGCGGCTCGCCCCTCAGTCCCCGCCGGATCTCCGGGCCGGTGAAGGCTCTCCTCCTTCGGCAGCGCTACAGTGGATTTTCCGCCGTGTGTTCGGTTCCCCGCAGAATTACTGGGTGAATAAAGCCACACGCGGCAGAGAGCGGCGGACCGAGATCCGTCGTGTGTGTTTTGCGCTCCAGCTGTTGACTCACCTGCCGCCTCGCCGTCCACAGTCCGGGCTGCAGAAGTCCGTCCGCACACGCAGCCGCTGAGGGTCGTAGTTCAGTGCTTCCTCACAGGTTACCTGCGGCGGATATTATGAGTTGAACGGGCTTTTTTTTGAATAGGCAACAAAAAAAAAAAAAATGAGACTAAAACGGGGACAAGCAAATGTCTCCTCCAAAACAGCCGACTGTTGCCACCTGCCGAGGTTCAGCCGCCACCGGGTCAGACCTGACGGTGGAGCCTGTAGGACAGCTACACCCGCCTGGGTTGTGCCCGTTGGTACAAATGGAAAAAAAAAAATGCCAGCCGTCGCCGCCTCCTCCTCCTCCTCCTCCTCCTCCTCTTCCTCCTCTTCCTCCTTTCGGTCCAACCAACACAAACTAAAACTAACCGCGCGTCTCCTCAAACTCCGCCCGAGGCCGCACCGCTCGGCTCGGATTGGGCTCCTGGGTGACAGCCGCCCATCGGGAACTAATCACGCACAGTCACAGCTGTACGTCCCGCCCACCGCCGCAACGCCGTCTGTATAAAGCATGGGGGGTCTCCAGTCCGGAGACAAGAGCATGCTGTGGGTTTCAGCGGGCGGGCAGGGTCGAAGCACTGAGCGTGTTTTCCAACATAATACTAAGTGATCAAAGCAATTAAATCTACACCAGAGTGTTAAAACAGCAACGTTGATCTTATTTCTTATTTCAAACCAACCGCTTCTAATGTGTTCAGATGCCGCTGGAAGGTTTTTCGCCGCCGCTGTCCACGGTGCTGACGTGAGGCGCGGCGCCTGCAGCCCCTGCACCGCACTCATCAGTTAGAAGAGAGAGAGAGAGAGAGATTGACAAGCGATGCATGAAGAATCGCGCCCGGGAGAGAAGCAGAGACGCCACTTAAAGAGCCACGGACCGTTTTTAATGATTCCACTCCAGCAAGGCTTACACACAAGGCGGTCTGAGCTTCGCACTCCACTAAGCACACTGGAGTGCGCGCATGTGTGCACGTGGATGCACAACTGTGTGTGCATGCACTGCAGGCCTGTGCCTGTTTATGTCTTATGTGTTCATGTGACTGTTGTGTGCAGATGTGTGCACATAAATACACGTGTAAGTGTCTTGTCTCTGTGTGTGTGTGTGTGTGTGTGTGTGTGCGCGCGCCTCTGAACCAATCCGACTGTTTTAATGCTCATTGCATTGCCTGTTTAAACAGCAATGAATGGAAGCCTGTCTTCCTCACTGGAGACCAATACAAATGATATGATGACAGGACTGCAAGGATGAATAAATGCACAGATCCCCCCTCTCTAATTGTTATTTGGATATGTGTATTTACTCTTAGCTTATTTCTTCCTTTCTCTCTGAGCACGCAGACCCATACTCACTAATCAATGAGACTCAGTGATGTTTCTGTAATTTCCAGTGTGCATGCTTGTGTGTGAATGAACACACCCATGCACATATACAAGAAACATTTCTCTCCCTCTCTCTGTCCTTTGTTTGTTTGTTTGTTAGGATTAGCTGTATTTTGGTGTCCATTTGGTCCAGGGTTTAAGTGCCACAACTAACTAACTGACCGATTTACTGACTGTAAGTGACTTGAAGATGGAGGGAGTGATGTGCGGACTGGCAGAGCGACTGGCTGTTTGGCTGATGGAATTGGCGGTTCTTAGACAGACTGCAAGATAAACAGAGGAGGAAACGGAGGAATTAAAGCGATCAAAAATGGACAGAGAGAAAAGTGAAGCGAGATGGAGAAAGAAGGATTACAGTTAATAATTAAATAATTGCATGAACAGATCAACAGAGAAAGCAGTGACAGGTCCTATCATCCTTCTCACTTTCTCTGCCTGTGTGTGTGTGTGTGCGTGTGTGTGTGTCCGAGGCCTTTGCTGCCTGCGTTATCTCGCAAGGAGACTCATTAACATAGAAATGACTTCAGGAAGAGAAGTACAGCGTTTCACCTCTGATGAGAGACAGGGGGGAGGGAAGCTGGAAAAAGGAGGGAGGAGGAGCGACAGCACAGGAGGAGAGGAGGGAGGGAAAAGAGAGGAACCAAGAGGTGAGAAGCAGGGGGAGACAAAGAGTGGAGAGATAAGGATGGAAAAGGACGAAGGGTGGAAAAAGAAGGGGAGAGAAGGAGGCAACAAATTAGAAGAAGAGTGAAGATGATAGAAGGAGGTGGTGGAAAGGGAGAAGAGACAAGGGAGAAAAGAGATGGAGTAGAGGAAAAGACAGGGGCAGTGAAGGAAGAGAGACAAACCAAGGCGGTGACGTATCAGGGCAACCCTGTCTTTTAGAAATTCTGTTTATACAGTACTAATATGATGCCAAATAACATTTTACAGAAAAAACGTATATTCTACCTGGATTATGGCCATATTTTTTCCAACGAAGGAAGTTCTATGTTTTTGAAATGTGTACAAACTGTAGGAAGGTGGTCAGGGTGGTTGGTGGGCGAAGGTTTAGGCAACAAAGCTCTCTTCTTAAGGTTAGGGAAAGATGGTGGCTTTGGTTACATGTTAATAAAGGAAATACATTGTGTCTAGTGCTTAAAGTCAATATCTAACCAATTCAAGCACAATATTTCCCTAACCATAAAGTTAAAATCCAGATTTTTGATACTATTTATGGTCTGATACTAATATATAGCAGTATTTATTGTTGGTAGTGGAGCACGCCGTTCCTGCGCAGGGTTCAGATTGCCTAATCCAACCTATAATTTATCTCATTGATATCAGCCTCAGTGTTACTGCTCTCTTTAGGTTACTGTTAATGCAAGCTGAACGTTCCCTGTAACATTAAAAGCATTCAACTGCGGAAACACATGGTGGCTTTTACTGTGAATACACCACAGGAAACGTGGAATTTGTCACCATGGTTATTGCTGACTGTGATAATTCATAAAAAATGCATGTACAAAACTAGACAATGGTTATTTTTGTTAGCGTCGCATCAACATGTCTCCACCAAAAAACTGCTGCTGCTGTTAATTTTCTTGCCAATAGGTGGCGCAAATTTGACTGAACCTGCAGGTCGATTTGTTCCTGAGCAGTTTCATCACTGAAACGTCACCATCTGTCTTTCTGAAACAAAGTACAGTGTTGGCTGCTTTCGTTTGCCCTTTGCCCCTCTGTCTTTGTTTCTCTCTCTTTCCACGATTCTCACTTTCCTCTCCTCAGTTACTGGCTGTACAACAGGAGGACGAGGAGAGGAAGACAGGGTGGTTCTTGAAGAGGGGAGGAGGAGGAGGACTGCAGGGTTTCTGCTCAGTGAGCTGGAACCTTCTCACGCGTCTGGCCACTGCTCAGAGACTGGGAGGAAGAGGATGTGGAGAAGGTGGAGGAGGTAAGACAAGAGGAAGAAGTTGGAGGAAACCAAAAACCACAGAGAAATTAGAGACCAAAAGAAACTGTTTGGAGGAAGAGAGAAGGGGAGGAAGTGCAAAATGACTGGCAACACAAACATACTGCAATGTGTGTGAGCAAGATACATTCACAGTCAGGGGAGCATAGACACATATAGTACATAGACATGTGTTGTTACATTAAACAGTGAGTTGTTGAGTTATGTGTATTCATGTCTTTATATACAGTATGTACACAATGTGTATATTTGCCTATGTACAGTATGTGTGTGTATGTGTGTGTGTGTGTGTGTGTGTGCATCTCTGTTTGTGTGTGTGTTTTACCAGATGGGAATGCCTCCAGAGCAGAGCGAGGACATATGGTGTGATGTGGCATGATTCTGGCGTGATGCTAATATGTCAAAGCTGTGATTTATGACTTAGGCGTCCGCAGACACAGCCCTGGGACATTCACTACGAAAGAGTGTGCGCGTGTGTTTTTGTGTGTATACTGAAAGTGAGACATTTTCAGAAAATACTTTTTTTTTTTACCAGATTTAAATTTTGTTGATGTTAACGCATCTGTAGATGGCGCTCTAATGTGAAGTGAATATGTGTGTTTGTGGGACTGTCATGTGTAATAGAGGACACTGAGAAGATATGAGGTCAGTGATCATTTGGAAGTGTTTCTAATGTGCATGAAAATATGTGTGTGTGTGTGTGTGTGTGTGTGTGTGTGTGTTGGACAGTGATTTGGCGAAGGACTGACAAATTGTTTGATTAAGAGAGAGAGGAAGTGAAGAGAGAATGAAGGGGGGAAACAGAGAGAGAGAAAAATATCTTAATTGTGAAAGGCACATGTCTGATGGTGTGAAAGTGTGTCTAATATGTTTGCCTAATGAAAATGTGTGTAATGCTGCATGAGAGGGAGAGAGAGAGAGTAAAAGAGAGAGAAAGTGAGTGAGAAAGAACGATAGTGTGAAATAAATCCAATAAGCTCCTCCGTCATGCTCCCCTCTTGAGCGTTTTTAAGATCCACTGAATGAAATAAATAAGAGATTCTTTTGCTTTTGTCAGTTTCCCTCTTTCATCTCTCTCTCCAGTGTGCTGCAGTGCCCTGCTGTCGTTCACTTTACCCCCCATCTTCCCTTTATCCTGTTTTTCCCCATCAACAGCAGCAGCTAGCTTCTTTGCTAGCTATAGCTAACAACCGAATCAGAGCCCCATAAACATCGCAACCATCGGTAACTAAGCAACTAATTGGCCCTGCCCCCAAGCAGCATAGCAACCCTAAATAAGCACCAGGCCTGATAAGCTTTGGATTTCTGTGGAGGGTGGTGTCTTTTTAGCCTTTTCGAAAGCCAATAACCCAAGAGCAAAAAAGAATGGATTAAATAATGCGTTTATCTGCTCTAAAGTCAGATGCATTTCTTAGCATGTTTGGCTCACTACCTTCAAGGCACATTTTATACTACATTAACTTATCCATTATTAGTTACATAAGAACTCTCAGAGTTGTATATAATGATACTGACTCTATCCTGCTCTTTATTGGATTTGGGGGAATTGTACACCAGCAACCCAAGCCAACGTCAGCAAAGATATATGGCATATAGCTTTAGCCTCAGTCTTTTAGTAATCATGTGTCCAAAGATATCATGTAGCCACCAAGTCCATATTTATTAGAATTATTTATTTTGTTTATAGAACGAGTCAGCTGGAAACAATAAAAAGTCACCCAGAGACAACGATTTCAACCAACCCGTGACTGAATCATTGTTTAGAAAAATGCAAAAAACATTTGTGCAGTAAATCTGCCACCATTATTGTAAACTGCACATGTGCCATGTGAGAACAGAAAGCATGACAGAGTAGCAACAAGGGGAAGTGAACAGTCAGTCTCCATTTAACATTATGTAGCTTGCAGCTGGCATACTATTAAACTAAATGAGGTGCAGTTTGAACACACTACATACAGCTTCTAGGATATCTGTGTGTGTGTGGGGGGGGGGGGGGCATGTGTGATTTAGGTTTATTTGGAAAATGCACTTGTCTTCAGGGAAGGTAACTGTTTGACAGGATAAAACACAATGTTTGTATTTGTACAGCTCTCTGCGTGTACTCTCATATGGAAAAAAATGTGTGTCAGTGTGTTATACTATAGTACTGTGTGTAAATGCCAAGTGTGTCAAGGGAGTACAGCAGAATATTAGCAACCCACTGTGTTCATATCTGTTCTCCATCTCCTATTATCACAGAGGCAGATGAAGCTGAGCAAGTCCATTTTACATATAGAGGTGTGTGTGTGTGTGTGTGTGTTAAATGTGAAACATAACAGTGATGGTGGCCTGCCAACTGAAAAGTATGCATAATAATAAAGATTTATTCTACATTTGCTGTCAAATCATTAACAGGTAGCCCACTAATCCCTGTGCCTCAAGTAACACACATACAGATTTACTCTGTCTAATAAACAGGATACCAAAGCCCTCGAGGAAAATCCCATGACTTTTCTAATTGTGGGAGGGTTTCTGAGAGCAAAAATTGTTGTTTTGTTGTGGTTTGATGATGTTAACAGTCAAACAGTTTAGCTTCTGCTAAATTTGGCCTAATGAATAATAGAACAGGAGGCAGTGGCACTAGCTATTTGTAACTTCAAAATTATCCTAGTTATAACATAATGTTAGTGTTTAAATGGAAAACAGGTTTCGCAAAAATAACACAATATACCTCAAGTTAGATAAGAATAGGACCAGATGACCCAATACAGACACCCACTGTAGCTTGTGATGCTACAGTGACCTCCTGTTTACATAAATAATTGCTTTTGATTGGACAGAGCTACAGATGTTTCCTAGCAACTGATTTACACGTTGCTGAATTCTACTAGCTAAGACAATTCTTAAGTTTTATGGTGTAATGAATCGCTTGTTTGAAATCAGCTAGTAGTTACCAAGAATGTAGGAAGGACTTTACACACAAACTAACAATAGGTTTACAAAAAGCTGAGCAATACTGACATTAAATATATAGAGTAAGAGGACAACACAGGAAGCATCAACACCCACATTAGTCAGTTGAAAAGCGCATTTGACTGGAAGCGAGACAAAATGTGATCTTTCAGCATGATTTATTATTCTACAATTCAAAACATCACAATACACATTTTCTATTAGTAAACTATCTCACAAAACACATTCTTACTCTTGCTTTGCAGTATTTTGCTGTTCTCTGCATGTAAAAACTATAAATTATCTTCAGGTTATTATTAAACTACTTGTTGTTTAGCATGTAAGCCCAGCTGGAATCAACACAGAAATAAGTTGAAGAGGCAAGCATCAAATTTTAATTGTACTAATAGCTCATCAGATTTCAGGTTTAATGTGAAGAAACCTTGCTAAGACTACAGATTGCAAGAGAGGAAGAGTGAAATAGAAAGGGAAGCAGTATGAAACTGAGAATGAGGGGAGAATGATTAAGGAAGCATTAGAGACAAGAGGAAGCAACAGAATAAAAACAAGCGGGAGAGAAATGGATCTTGAGGGGAGGAGAGGAGAGGAGAGGAGAGGAGAGGAGAGGAGAGGAGAGGAGAAAATGGTGGAGAGGGTGAGCAAAGAAAAAAGTCTATAAAGAGGGGTAAAGGTCAAGAGAACAGAAAATGAGGTAAGTACAAGACAACGAGGAAGGTGAGTGAGAGAGGAAGAAGACTGGGAAAAGGTCAGAGGAAAAAAGAAAATGACAGGTGGAAAGGCGTGATCAAAGAAAAGGTCAGAAAGAAAGGAAGGAGTGAAGGAAGGAGGACTCTATTTAAGAGTTGGTACACTTTTAGGTCAAAACTGTTCCACCCTGCAGAACCTATAAGATTGTATGAGTGGGTGGGAGGCAGGTTCAACAGGTATTTTGTATTTGATGTAAAGTGTCATTATATTTCAGGCCTCAGATATTGTTCTGCCCTATTTGCACGTTTTCTATTAGAACTCATATATATATAATTTTACCCCTAAACACATAAACGTCTCTGTGTATAAATGCAAACATGGAAATGGAACACTCTTACCCCTATAGACTTGAAAAATATTTATATATGTACAAATGAAGCAGAACACGGCCCTTGTATAATATTTCATAAATAGGTAAGAATGACATGAGACATACTTTTACCATAAATTAAGCAACATAAACCCTATTAATGTCTAATAAAGTAATTATCACACACCGGTGCATCAATCAACACTTAATATAGGCTAAGTCCATATCATAATGGAACAAGATATGAAAGAGAAAGAGAGAGATCATCACATGCATGCATAGTAGAATTCCTTATAGTCCTGATCTGGAATTTTTAACACCAAACATAACCATAATGGGTAACTGGGTGATGATTATGTTACCGGGTCTTAAAATACTGAGAATGGAGCTTTAGGAGGGGGGAGAAAAAAAAACGTGTTTATATATGTGTTACTGTAGATGTGCGAAAGTTCTCACTTCACGTTAGCACGCTCAAGTGTGTGCTGTTCGGTCAGGTGCAGATAGAGGCCGTTAGCCTCTGTATTTGCCAAACCCCTTCACCCCAGAGATTTCTTATAAGATTTAAAGAAAGACTTATATTAAATTGTACAGTACTTAACGTATCTGAATTACGAGCATGCACAGTTACGCACTCATTCGTTCACTTGGTCACACAAACACACAGGTAGACAGAGCTGCCGAATGCTATTGAATGCTGCAGGGTCTGCGATTCCCTACAGCAGATGTTAAGAGTAGGCGTGATTAACCTTAGGAGATATTTACACCCTGGAACTGAGCAATATACAGCTCTGTGCTTGAGAAAGGCCAACACACAAATTGTACTTTATATTTTACATTATACAACATCCAAATAAAAGAACAGGACTGCGGAGTCAGATCCAGGGAAATTCCCCCAAAGGTGAACAGGGTAGGAAGGATGCTGTGTGTTTCTGTATGCTTATATACATATGTACAATATATGCATATGCACTGTATATAATATACACAAGAGTACAGTTTGTGTTTGTGCTGACATTCTAGGCCTGTGTAATGGACCTACAGTATATGTCTTGTGTGCCTCCAGGAGCGAACATTTCACAGTCCTTGTCCGCCTTGTTACGCTTTACCTAATAATTCCAACCCTCAGCCATGGATTGGGCTGTGTGGCTGTGTGTGTGTGTATGAAATACACAGAGCTAGATGGCATTATAGCCAATGTAATGTGGTTTGAAGCTGGGAGGCAGAGCTGCTGAATTTGAACTGAATTTGAAATAATTGGCCTTATCCAATTAAGCCTTAAAAGCCACACACGCACACACACGCATGTTCATAATACATATATTCTAGCATATGGACATTTGTGAAAACATGCACATACACGGCACTAACACATACATCCACAGATGGGTAAGGAGAAGGAAGTGCAAAACAAATAATTGGGAAAAGCAGCATTGCTGTTGTTGTTATTACTGTTTGTGAAATCGCTCACATGGGTGATGTCAAAGCAGCTCCTCATTCACTGTGTGTGCATCTGCATGTGTGTTTGTGTGCATGCTCCACTAGTGACTGCCGCATTGCCCTGTGACACCACATCACACTAGGCTTCCAGTGATGCCGGATTAGAGCCAAAACAAAAAAATATATATTTAAAAGGAGAGACAACAGGGGGATGCGGTGGAAGGGATAAGGAAAGAGCCAAAGGAAGAAAAAGAAGGAAATGAGGGACGAAACGGTTTAACAGGCTGTGAAGGTTGCTCATTAGGCATATTTGTCTGCGGTGGCCCAGTGTGAGACGTGCAGTCTGAGAGTGTGTCAGCACTTCCAAAATGCAAGTCCTGACAGTGTACAGGCTGGCTGAAACAGGCAACAATGGTCAAGACACACAAATTGTTGAGATGTTCCTCAACAGCCTGTTACTACGGATGCAGATGTCGGACACAGCTTGGGAGCGTCAGAAAGTTATGATTTTTGCTCCGATACAGTTTTAAAAAATGATGAGAGTAACAAGAATGAAATGTGTAAAACATTTAACACCATGGTATGCTAAGAAAAACAAAATTTTTCAAATGTGTCCGTAATCTAAAAATAATTTGCTGATCTAGAAGCAGCCAGGGTGCATTTCCTGTTTGTTTTGGTCCCATCTCTTCACGTCCCCCTGTCAAAACTTAACATTACAATGGGGGGGGGCATTTATCCATGTATAGAAAGGGGACAACAGTGTGCCATGTTAAAAAATTTACTCCCTAAACATTACTCATGAACGGCATTTTAACTGCACCAGGCGGATGACACCAGGGGCGGAGACTGCTGCTTGAATCTATTTTGATTTGTTTAACATGGGTTTATGTCATGTCACACATTGCAGTGATTGGCAACTCTCCTTATATGGTTTGGTTTGAGATGTCACAACGACGCAGTTAAACCTGCAGTACAACACTAGAAGATGTATCGCAATACGTCAATTAAGAAAATAGGTTAGGTTTGTTGTAGGATTTCAGCAGACTTATGCCCATAAACAGAGAAGCAAATCAAATTCCATTGTTATTGTAATTGCAACATAAAATTAAGAAGAGGGAGTACTTGCTCAGCTGGCAAGCAAGACTGGGGTGGTATGGTGTTTATGACATCTGGGCTGCCCCTAGCCATGCAATGTGTATATAATTGGTCTTTTAGAATTATATCCTCCCATAAAAATCCACACATGCTTTTGTCCTGTATAAAAAGCGCATTTTGACACGAGGGCATTTTTGATACAATACTTCAAAATCTTTGGTATCCAGTCTATTGTGCAAGTTTGGTGTTGTGATACCTTCCTTATGCTAAAGTATTGGACAAACCCCAGTGTGGCCTAAAAGGAATGCAGACATTTACCGAACAAACGTAAAATAATTTACTCTTAGTGCGAGTTTGCCATCCTATCTGCTCTGAAACCTCGTTTTCTAGCAGTCCATCAGTGTGATCCCATGTGTGTTAATTTGCAGGAGCCACATATTCGGGGTTAGTGTAGGAGAAGCCGAGGAAGTCGTCCTGGTCCAGGTTCATGATGACGAGCTTGTCTGTCGGCGTCAAATCCACCGGCATCTTGGTGAACTCCTTGTCAAAGTTACAGGTGTCCCGGCGGTTCCTCTGCAGGTGGAGTTTATGGGATTGTGAAGCAGAGAGGGTTGGGGGGGGGTATTGAAGAGGATGAGGGAAGATAAACATGATTGGAGGAGAATGGGATGAATTGGAAAGGAGAAGAAGAGCAAGTATTACTGTTAGTTACCTTTTAGTACAATATCAACTGCAAAAAAGTGCAAGTCATGTTCACTTGGACTGTCCCTTTGTTCAGTAATTTGGGAAATATGCTTATTTGCTTTCTTGCCAAGAATTATGTGAGAGGATCAATACTGCTCTCATATCTGTATGTTCAATGTGAAGCTGGAGCCAGCAGCTGATTAGCTTAGCTTAGCATACAGACTGGAAACAGGGGCAAACAGCTAGCCTGGCTCTATCTTAAAGTAGCCCAAGCTGCCTAGATGGTGCTGTTAGGTGGAGTTTAGCAAATCTTGCAAATTTGTAATAAACATAATAAATAAATTAAAGAAGAAGCCTCAAAAGCAATTCTAGTGATTATTTAATTTGAAGAAAAGCCGTCATCGTACACATCTGCTCATTTTTTAGCCTGCATCTCAAAACATTATTGTTGATGCCATCGTTTCTTTAAACAAATACCACCATCTCCTTGTGGCAATGGTGTTTGTACCATCTGACAATGTAGGAAGTGGGGTGCTGTCAATACTACCACCCAGCATATAAAGTGAATTTGAAGTGATGTCCTTGATTAAAAAGACTTTTGTGTTACTTCCCTTGTTGTACATGCAATTTCTCCAGCTATGGCTCAGCAGCCAATCTTTTTTGTTTTTTAACATGATCTCTATAATGCCAGGACTGTGGGTCATAGCAATCTGTAGCAAATACTTCTTTACAGCTCAACAATGAGCCTCCCCTTGTCTGCTGTGACAGGTACAAGAGACAGCAGGAGACATACTACACCTGACAAGAAAAGATGTTGGTACAGTAGCCTGGATGTGCTAAGCAATGGAGTGAATCTACAAAAGTGCTGCTTTTCTGGAGTTTCAACACTGAAAAATAGGACACTGGTGTATTCTGCCTGCCTGCTTTGTTGCTCTGCTGCTGTGTGGGTTCACATAGAGAATAACAGGAACACACACACCACCCTTCTCCTGTCCTGTCTTTGCTGTGACGGTCCCTTTTGCTAATATGCTATTTGTATTCAGGTCTAAAACCTGAAAATAGTTTGCTACAAATTGCACCTGTATGAATGATGGCAGATAAAAGACAGAGATGAAAAAGATATGGATATGACGAAGCAGGAAGAGGGATAGTCAGACGTCTCGTCCCAGAGATGGAATAAAGTATAAGTGGCAGCAGATAACCCATATTAGAAAGATCTCAAAACCGAGGAAAAACAAAAAGACATATTAAATATATTTAAGCATAAGGTGGGACAGGACTTAAGGGAGAGCCTGGAGTACAGGAAACAGCAATTGTGACTTTGTGTAGGAGGTGAGGGAAACCATTTGTGTGTGTTTGTGGTGTTGTGGAGGGTTTCTCTGGGGCAAGGCATTGCTAATGCACCGCTTGGCTCAGTTGGTGTATGGATCGAAGAAAGAAAAGAGTGAGCTGGGGGTTAAAGATAGAGGAGTTTATGTTAGCGAGAGGGGGAGGTGCGAGTTCGATGCGGTAAGAGAGAGCGGCTGCCATTTGATGAACTGACACTGACACACGGTCTTATTGGGGCTACCCATACTATATACAGTCATGGTGCTCTGAGGCTCTGTGTATAAGAGCAAATGCCAAAGGAAAGGTGGTATAGGGAGTCATATCACTGTATGTCCTGTAGGACGTTCTCCATGTTTTGTGGACATGATCACCAAGGTCAATCATCACATTTTCAACTTTCAACACTCAGCATTTAAAATTCAAACATAAAGTCCAGCTTGTTCACCAGAAACAGATACTGTATTAGAAAAAAACACAAGAATATAAGAATATATACAAAAAATTATGCAACAGATTCACATTTTAATGTAATTATCATGGTCTGCCCTTTCATATGCACTGCTCAGCTAATGCTTTTTACTCTATGTGCTCTAATGCTAGATCTCTGTAGCGCAGCAGATTAGGAAATGCCTTGTTGGAAATGTCTGTGTGGGCAGGCCTTTAAAGCCCATGAGGTCTTTATGCAGTATTCATATCATAATGGAATTATTGTTATTACAACCAACTTGTAGATGCCGTTTATGTCAACATCTAAGTCGAAATTAGGAGCAGGAAGAGCTGGACCTTTCTGAAGGCTCCAGTATATCCAACTTGCCATGTCTGAAAACCAAGCAAACACAGAGGTCTTACGTCAGCCAAAGTCTGTCGTTCAATGTAATCAAAACCCCAAATTGAACAAATATTATATTGTTAGGGCACACTATTTTTCACTCGCACACTCTGTAATCACATAAATGTATTGAGTTGCTCGCGAGTCATTAACATGGGAATCTTTCACATCTCTACCAATGTCCCTATATCATAAGTAAATAAATATTTTAAATTATTAAAACAACAGCATTGCTAAATATACTGGTGAAAATCAGATTTCAAAAGTACAATTTGGATCGCAAACATTCTGCACTGTTTGCCTTCATTTATCTGTTTATTACTTTGAAGGACTGTCTCCAAGCTGGAGGGTGATACGGTGCTCTTTTGCATTTCCTCTCCTTTTTTGTTTTAACCATTTGTTACTGGAAACACATTTTGAGCTGTTCTTGCCACAAGAGGAGCCTGTTCACTGGAAACCGAGGTGACCAAAGTACCAGAAAGATACAAGAGAAAATGTCTGAGACAAATGCTTGTGTGTAGATTAAGCCCATAAAAATAAAAGCTGTACATTTTATAAAATGTAATCATACTCACCATGTAGGCCTATATTGGTGTTATCGCACTCATTAATAAGAACCAATTTACAGGGTTTGGTTTGTTGATCCTTGTGCTATGGCCTTGACACAAGTCATGGTAGTGACAGGCACAATCAGTCAGAATTACCCCTTAGATGAGGTTTCCAAATTTCTAATTATTAGAAGTAACTACTAACCTCAGAAAACGATAGATAGATGCTGATCTGATTATAATGTTGGTCCAACACTTCTGAAGGTAGAAAGTCGATACAAGCTCGTACATCACAGCAATGCCTGTTTCTACTATTTGACAAGAGCGAGGCAGAGGAAGGTGGGGTCAGAAACAACAACGAGAGCGACAGAGAGGGACAGGAGAGCTTTCAAGATCACAGGAACCACAAGCCAACATTGCATCTCCTACCTTCATCTGCCAACTCGCCCTCTCGCCTGAGAGGAGCTCCCTCCATCCACAGGGACCCACCTGCCACAGCTGGCCCAGATCCACCTCACGTTCCTGGGCATGACTTCCACCAGAACGCCTCGTCCCAAGAGAGGCCCGGTTCAACACTCATATGGACGTGGTGCAATATACTTTCCAAATTATTTATGTAGTTTTGACTTTCGATTTGGTTTTATTTAACCTCGTCTGTCCACAGTCAGTTCAAACTCCTGCTGTTTAGTCAAACATCATTAAATTCCACAGAACTTCCATTTTAAACTGTAGTGGAGATCGCACATATGTTTCCATAGATAAAGATTGTCATTTTGGAGAGATTTGTATAAAATGTTGCATAAAATGTCAAGAATATTTTAATTTGATGGAATGGCGTGGCCATAAAAACATGGAGTCTTGGGTTTAAAATATTTCACAATATTGCAAATATCATATAGCTTCAACAAAGAGATGGAACAAGCTGATACAGAATCTGCTTTTAAACATAATTCTGTTCGATGGTAATCTATCAGTGCAGTTTGAACACATCATAGTGTGCCCACATATGCATACATAATCACATCCTGAAGGAATATTCCATGAAATATTACCCATCCATGTCAGTACTCGCTATTGCCAATCGATATACTGTGAAACTAAATGTCACTCAACTTGTGCCTTGCAGTGAAGACAGCTTATCTTACTGGATACATACACACATGCAGATGATACAGATGTGTGTTTATGTTTCCAAAACCTTGTAAAATCCACTGTGCACACTGCCAAAGACCGTGCACATAGTCATTTACCAAACATACACATAGAAACTCACACACACACATGCAGCTGCCAGCCATGTAGGCCAGCTCATAATGTGTTCCATCTCAACACGCTTCAACTGCAGTCCATGCTGTGAGGCAGAAAGACGGAGATATGGAGAGGAATAAAAAGACAGAAAGAGATGCAGCAGAGGATGGGGAGTGAGATAAATATCAGTGGCCCTTGGTGCAGATGTATAGATAGGAAGCTTAGAATATACAGTAGCATCAGCGCGAGCGCACGCACAATTGTTTGTCAAGTCGCCGTGTCCCAGAGGCAGTGGATTTAATGGAGAAACATGACCCTGAGTCTTTAATTTAGTCTTTGCCTCTTTACACCTCCCTTCCCTCTCTTCCTCTCCTTTTCTGCCTCCCTCCCCTCCCTCTCTCTCTCCCTCGCCCCCATCTCTTTTCAGTAACGGGAGGATTAGCAGCAGACGAGCCGATGTCAGCTGAGGATGCGGGGAGAGTGGGAGGCACAGGGGAAAGAGGAGGTGAAGAGGAGAGGAGGGTGAATGAAAGGCGGTATCGAACGCTGACCTGTTTGGGGCTGATAAGCGCAGGCTGCTTTGTGCTGAAGCCACTGGCTTTAATTTGGGGGCCGCAACATTTGGAATTAATTATCACACACACTCCAGCACTGCTGCGGCTCACTGTGTACATAGCTATTACATCCACTCCAATGCAAACTTTATACAGCTTATGTGCTGGAACTTAATGTTACACAGGAGTTTGCATTGCTGTTCTGATACATTTGCATAAAATACCGCTGCACTACAATGTTAGTATACAGTTATGCAAAGAGGAATGTGGGGTATGCCGTCAACAAAGCAACAGGAACACTTTCTTTTTCGACAATAAAATCCAAATCAGTTTTTATATTCCTGTTTGTGTACAGAGCAGACAACTTGCAAATATGCTAATTTGTGAGCTTTAGATTTTGGACAGAGACAGGCTAGTCCCCCCGTTTCCAGTCTTCATGCTAATTTAAGCTAACCATCTCAAGAGTGGCATCAGTCGTCTCATTTATCTCTGAACACATGAAACAACCTAGAGAGAAACATTTCTGTGTTTTTGGTTATAAAAAAATGTCACCGATTAATGTACAGGCATATAATATATAGGGTCATAGTGCTGAAGGCTGCTGACTAATACGGAGTAGTTTAGTGCCACCGCATTCATGTGATATATCTGAGCTTGTATATATCAGGGGATACACTGTCAATGCTGTAGAGTTTTACAATGGGATGTTGTATATTATATACTGTAAACACAGGGTTGTTGTGGGTTTGCGATTACTGCAAATCAAATCTTTCCACTCTGACCCGCTGTGTGTATATTCAGTGTATAACGGGCCTGGGTTAAAAAGCAACAGCCTGCTTGGGTGGAACATGGACGAGGTTTGTCAAATAATGAAACAATGTGTAATATGTAAACAGTCAAAGCCAAACATCCTTGTAATCCTGAGCTAAAACTTCTTTAAAAACCATCTGAGTCAGGTGTCACACTCTCATGGTCATGTGACTCGACCTTCCACCCAGATGTATAGGACTTATAAGATCATCTCAACACATTTGACTAACTTCATCAAAGTTTAACCTCAACTGGCACAGTTTTTCTCTTCCCCTTCATGGATGTTGAACCTGAACCAGTTCTATGATCACACTGACTTTCCCACAGGATCGTTGGTGTGTTGTAGACGTCGTTTTCGATCACATTGTGCCACCGCTCAGACATGGTTCGGAACCACTGTATCTAGTTTGTGCTCATACATTATATTGTACTAGGTGTAGTAAATGGTGGAAGATACACTAACCCCTATTAAAAGCAAATGTGCAGCTAGTAAGAGCAGCAGCAGTGGTTCGACTATAGTGGATTGGGAGCAGCTTTAGAGGCGGCGTGAAGCGTTTGAGTGGCTCAGCGGGGCTGTGTGTATGTAGGCCGTGTTCTGCATGTTATTTCCTTGAAGTCATCAGACCTATGCTCCCCCATCAGGGGAAAGGCTCTTATGATAAGTGGCAGCCATGAAATATGCACAACCTGTCGTAGCCGCCTGCCTCGCTTCACAGAGCCTAGTTTTGCTTTCTCGTTCCCTCCCTTCCACTGCCCCTTCTTCTCTCCTCCCTTCATTGTTGATGTAGCCACTCAAAATGGTGGCCGAGACTGCACGCTTCCCTTGTGCTGTAGACAAAGATGCGCCACTGAACTCAATTACCCAGGATACCTCGCTTTTCACACCTGTGTGTGAAACCCCGCCCATGGATCCAGTCCTCAACCATCATTGGTCGAGTGTGGCCTACGACCGATGACATCATTTGGTTAATATAAGTGGCAAATTGCTCCATCTGTGCGACGCTCCAGCTTGCTGTTACGAGACCTCCACTACGCGCATACCCTGAAGGAGCTTTCCCTCTTTTTTTGGGGGGGACAAAGAACAAAGAGACAAAGTTTTTCTGATCACCATTTGACCACGGCAAGATTAACTTGGTAAGATTAACTTAGCTTTGTTCAAGGACTTTGTTACTCATTACTAACTAAAATTGATCCAACAACCTGTTACACCTACATTGAATTGCTTCCCTCTTCGTCTTTCATGTTTCCCTTTGTGTCTTTGCTCAGAAACCTTGTGCATCCCACTCCATCCCTCTAATCTCTTTCACCTCACATCCTTTTCTTCACTCTCCTCCACAGCCACGTTTTGTGAAGCACATCAGAACGTACAAAACGAACATCATTTAAACACAACAAACATCCCCTAACACATCTTTTAAATCCTTTATTTTAGGTATGCCTGTTGTTTCTGGAAAACAAAACAAAAAATTGGCACATGGAAAGCATTGTGAAAGCATTTTTTCCTCTTTTTTTCTCTTGAGCAGTATTTCATCATTTGCGCACGCAACAGTAGCTCGGATCACACTTTTGAAGCACTGTTGACACAGAAAACATGAATCACCCTATAATGTTAAATGTATATAAATCCTAACTAATAAAAAGGTAAAACAAAAGCATTTTTCATGCAGACTTCATTTTGCTTCTCCTTCAGCAGGAAGGAATCATAGAAACAAAAACACACATCCTGGAGTAAGACAATACTGACCACATGTCCTTTGCAATACTGACCACATGGTGTATAATTATTAGTTATATGTATATATCAACATTTGACAGTTTTCTATGTGTTTATGGATAAGTATATATTTGTTGTTATAATACAGGAGACACTGACTGTAATAAATACCGATAATGGAGGTACAACACACATAATGGACACGGAGTTAACTTTACGTAGTCAAGTCATAAGAACACAACAGTTGCATCTACTTTAGGTTTCATAGTTGTGGGTGAAAGTGAAAGCACTAAAGCTGCTCGTCTGTGCTAAACTCATCAGCAGATTAAAGTTTAAAACTAGAGATAATAGACAGGACCAACCGTATCCAGATGTTAGTTATGACTTTCCCTAAATCGTTTACTTATTTTCCCCTCATCCCAATAATCCCAACAGGTCTCAATGCCACTATAAAGGATGGGCATTAGGAGGGGGCTGTGTGTGAAAAACTTCAGATGAGTGATGAGGCAACTACAGGAGAACTTGGAAAGCCTCAGTGCGTGGCTTACCAGTCTGAATTCTTGCCATTCCCAATGGGATCAGGCCTTCGCTCTGTCAGCTTTCTGCTAATCCTTTACCATCTGTCCCACTACTCAGTGTTTCTGTTTTGAAATAATTGTTTTATTCTGATTCGCTATTGATCACCATGGATACACTGATACCCCATTAACTTCCAGTCACTTCCATGCTGTAGACATTCCCAGGTATCAGTTACTTTCTCCATGATGATGTCTTGTCAGCAGTCATGCTCTTGGAGTCAGTGACTGTTAGCATGACAGAAATCTGTTAAAGTGAATGATCTGTACGATACTATTCTGAATGTGACCACTTTTCAGTCCCTCTGTGATGAAGAGGACTGTGATATGAGGAAGAACTTCAGCCACTTCTACACAATGCTAGCAGCACATATGGGTTAGGCATGTCTTTCTCTCTGGCTGAGATAAATATGGCTACCAATAAGCGTCATTACCTCATAGACCTATGTGTGTAAATTAATCACAGTCCTAACCTGAGCCTCCTGAAGGTTGGTTCAGTACCAATTCTGCCATCCTGTCAACAACATTATTGCTAGCTAGGAACATAAAACACATACACATTTTCCTGCTTCAGAAGGCCTAGCTTTAGCCTTTATCCACATTTGCTGTAGTTAGGATAGAAACTTTTATTGTGCATGCAGATGGCTTCTTGAAAAACACCAATCACAGTTAGTTGAGCTTTTCTCCAATCCTGTAACCAAAAACCTAGACCAGAAAAGTAGAGCCGCACGATATGCTGGTCTGCTTATCGTTTGAAATCCATCTAGTGGTCTTTCTTCTACCACTAAAGTTTTCCCAGGCCTAGGAACTTTGAGATGTTCGGGTACTACTAGCGGGAAACTGGTTTCAATTTAAATTCCCAGGACATAAATCCTTACCTGCAAGACATCGCTAGTACTGAGGAGGTGCTTTCCAGGAATTTTCAGTTCTGAGAGTCAATGCTAATTCAAACACAAGGTTTAAGTTTACACTTCTACAGCTTTCATTAAGACACAAAGTAAGCACTAATTGTCTCTAGTATCGCTATTCTCTTGTTGACATTTACTGAGACTTCATGTTATTTTGTAATTGTTTCAATTTCGATATGCATGCATGCATCAACATGCATTCCCACAGGAAAACAGCTTTTCTCTTCTGCCGCTAGCGAAGCCACTAGTTGGAAGTAAAGTGGATCATACTAATACTGCTTGACACGGGAAAGGTGCAGACATTCACCATACAAACAAATTTTAACACGAGGCCAGGCAAGGCGCTGGGAAGGCAGGTGTGGGCACACGTACAAAAATGCAAACGCAAATGTGCGTTTTCATACACAGTAATCGTTCGCACACATATAAATCATACATGTGCACACACACACATACGCTGTAAACAAACGCCCAGGTCTCAGAATCATGCTTTTGTAAAACACAAAGAAACTAAGTGCTAGTCTCTTTCATTGCTTAAATACTAGATAACAGAAAATCAGAGTATAGGAAGTAGTATTATCTATCTATTCAACTGACTCAAAGCCTATATAAAGACTACATTCCCCAACAGCATTTTACCATCATGACCACAGAGGTGGAGAGCAAATAATACACATAGAAAATCAGACATTTGTGGTCTTTTGTGGCACAAATCTGTTCTTTCACTGTCTCATTGGGTAAAATCATACTCTGTTTTTTAAAATACGAAAACCAAGAAAAACAGCCACACATTGGCAGCAAAGGGATGCAGAGATCAGATGCTAAAATGCTGCTTGGAGACAAAGTCCAGGGCTGTAATAGCCCTATATATTATTGATATAGAAACTCATGCACAAGTATGTGAAGCATTCCAGTTTTAGCTAAAATAAGGATAAACATACAGACACTATTATTATTATCATACACTGAATAAAAAGCACACAAGAATTACAGGCTGAACTCAGAATGCACTGGAATAGCCGAGGAGTGAGTAAAAGAAAAGTTAATTCATAATTTCCACCAGAAAGTCATAACATGGAATGATGAAGATGTGAATTTTGCAGATGTGTATTTGCGTGTGCTGTGGGAATCATGACCTTTGATATTATGTAGTTGGGTTGTAAATTTACTGCATTTTGGTCAGTTAGCGCCTTACTATCTAATAACTCATCAACGGTATAATTTTTTTGTCCCTCAATTTAAATATTTGATTTCATGAACTTTTAACGGTCACCATTAATTTCTAATCCTTATTTTGATGATGTCCAGTAAATTAAACACAAACAATTTGTTCACACTGTGAGCAACACAAGTGCAAAATGAGTCAGATTCAACAAGCTTGTGGTGAACCAATGCTTAAAGCTTGTAGAAAATCAGCGGATCACTTCTTGCTAACTAGTAACATTTTGATAACAGATGCATGGTAAAATACAGGATTTGTTTAAATTCAATCTTATCTTCTCAGTCTAAATCGTATCTTATACTGCGCACCAACCCTCAGAGGAGGCCAAGAGGTTCCCTTGATAGCACAAATAATTTCCAGGACATTTAGAGATGATTTGTTTGTGTGTGTGTGTGTGTGTGTGTGAGTGATGTGTATATTCCAGGGTACACAAGGTTGATACTAGGGAAAATTATTATGCATATGTTTGTGAGTGTGTGTGTGTGTGTGAGATTCCATGTGTCCGTGCATGAGCTGAAATCAAGCCTGCTCTGCGGCAGCGCTGGCAGCAGCAGTTCCTGGGAACTCTGGGTTGATAAAGGAGAATCCCTGGAACTCGTCCTGGTCCAGGTTCTGAATCACCTCGTCATCGGGAGGGGTCAGGACTGGCGGGTGGCGAGTGAAAAAACGGTCAAAGTTCTCGGCATCCCGGCCACACTGTTGAGGAGGGTGGGGAGGGATGGAGTACAAGGGAGGGGTGAATTGGGAAGGGGAGTGGTGGGGATGGAGAGGAACGGATGCATTGGGGAAGGGTGGTTGGGGAGGAGTAGAGGAAAACAAAAGAAGGGGAATGGTGGGTTGAACCAGGGTGTGAGATGACATCACTTGAACATGGTTTCAAACATCAGAACAAGGTGCCAGTACTTCGGGGTGCGCTTGATTCAACTCTCCGTGTGCATTGGCTGAAAAACGCCACTCTCAGGAGAGGATAAATCAAGCACGCCTCAGGTATATGCTTTCCCTTTTCATATATTTGAAACATATTCAACTCCAGTTTAAAAACAGAACAAGGTCACTGAAGTCTCAAATGTCCTGTGTCAGTGCACTACAAAGACAACGCACGGAGCTATACATTTTTGGTAACAAGCTTTTCACTCAAAAAGCATCCCACCATGGCGCTAAGTAAACAGTCAAGAAACAAACTTTCCTAGATATTTCATCTAGATTTTTTTTGGTTGTAACACTCGGGATTTAATTGGAATTCCTAAATAGTCGTACAAGAAAAGGCTCAAAGGCACGAAAAGATTGTGGTGTAATTGTGGGATAATTATATGCTGCAGCTGTGGAGACCTGCTGCGATATGATAAATCAAATCAGACAACTAGCTAGTATGCAAAGCAGCACTGGAAATCACTCGACATCTCTTTAGATATTTGCTGCAATTCAAAATTTCAATTCAGACTCAGAACAATTCTGTATATGATGATTAAATATCATCATGTTGAAATCACATCTACTAATTGAAAATGTTGACACTTCTCTTGCTACAGAGAGTAGAAATAAAGCTCAGCTATCACCATCCAATCACACTCTTTTTATCTGAAATACTTACAGAGAGGTGACAGATGACCGAATTAAATCATCTCAAAGAGTGCTGTGCAACTCAGATTAGGTACAATTAGTTTTCTCAAGAAGCAATTTGGAAAAAAAAGAAGTCACTGTTCATTTCATTGCTTCATATCCTCATTCTGACCACTGGGAACACAAAACGAGCTTATATACCCGTGAGATGTGCATCCATCTAACAGCATAAAACAAGTTATTAAGTTGAAAATTATATTTTCCCGACAGTATGCCTCATGGGGACTTTGGGCTGAGCTATTCCTTTTTTTCCCACCCATCTCCATCACTGGCTGAGCTCTAATTAACACAACAAGGATTCAGTGTCCTCTGACATCACCCAGAGGAAAACTACAAACTCATTAAATCTCTGTAACTCACAAAACCAAATGAAATTAAGCCAGCCTGTTTATAGTTTGGGGAAATATGTGAAATGAGAAATACACCAGGGTCAAATAGTATTTTCAGCTAATTACTTACGATTGTTTTAACCTGTTTCTGGAACCAGATGGGAAGAATTTGCCACATTAAGAAATACAAGAAATAAGTGCCACAAAGTTTAGCCAAGAATTGGCAGCGTCTCCCATATCATACTCAAATCAAAGGTTAAATGCTTTTTTAATACTAGGGGTGTAACTGGGTTGATTTTTATGAAATGACCCTTTAAAAAGGAATGAAAAGGTGCTTTTATTGTAATTGATTTGGGCCAAGCTACAAGCCTTACAGATTCCAGGACACAAGAAAGGGTGAGATGTTTCTGTACGATTTAAAAAGGCTGGTTTTGATAGTTGTAAAGCAAATAAAGGCTGTTATACTGTGAGGTTTCTAGTGCTAACACTAGTGCACTGCAGGACAGGTTTTATTTGAGACTGAGGCCCAACGCATGCAGATCAACAGAAACACACATGAGAAAACTGTGAACACAGAGAGAAGGACAAATAAAAATGTGTGGATCGAGGGACAGATGGGTTGATGCGTGGCAGCAGTGAACAGATGGATAGATTGGTGGAGGAATGAATAAATGGACTGACAATGGATTGCTTGATGGAGAGACAGATGAATGATAACAACGTAGACAATAGCTGCAAATGAAAGTCCAAGGTGATGGCATGAGCATTCTTTAACTGTCGGATGAATCAATAAACCGGCCAGTCAGTCAACCAGTCCATTAGTTGGTCAGTCACACTTTCCAAAGCTCGTCTGAACAGCCATCAAACAGACCCTTCAAATGCTTCTGACCAAAGTCAGCCTGCTGGTTCATCCAGTGATACGTATTTTGAAAGCCTCAAACATCCTTCCAATACAATCATCTGTACAAAAGCACGGTCACATACCACTCTGAAGAACAATGATTTGAGGTGGTTTTTAGTCAGAAATATAAAGGAGCCTTTCTCAAATACGTCTCATAGCATTGCACCCAAAAAAGATCAAAGAACCACCTTCAGATGCTAAACTGGACCCTAAACCTTTACGTAGTGTAAACACAAGGTTCTTCACAACATCTGAACCTTTACTTGTTCTCAGAAGGAAGAAGAAAGACAGAAAGAGACAGATAGCAGACGACAGCGCGGAGAGGCGAAAGACAAGAGATGTTGGAAAGACGAGATCAAACAGAAAGAGGAAACCGAGAAAGGAAGAGATCATCAGACAGCATGTTAGTAGTCACGTCACAGGACTCAGCCAGGTCCTAATGGTGACCTCCAACACCCACACGTGCAAAAATATAGATCATATATACACACAAACACAGGAGCATGCATACACACTGCAGCATTACCCATCCAGCCTAGCACACACACACACACACACGCACACAAAACCCCAGCGGGCCAAGACAGCTGCATAAAAAGCTCAACTCAGAAAAACCCCTTCGCAGCAGTGTGGCCTAAGGCTGTGTGCGAGTGTGTTATGATCAAGCTAATTTTGCCGTAGAAAAAATCCCCCCAAAAGCGCAGCAAAGAAAAAACACAAACACACAGTTATTTTCAGGTCACTTTTGTCTGACACAGTTTGAGCATAGACTTATTCCCTTGAGGTTTACTATAAACTTAATCTAACCCAGAGAAACCATTTCGGCTCATGCAGAGTGCGACTGCACCAAACCGGGGGCCCCAACCTCGTGTTTTAGCTCAACTGAAACCAATAATGAATAAAAAAAAAAAAAGTAAATTCACAACTGGTCTCCAAAATCTTAAAATCATCACCGCCGCCACCGTTATTGTTGTCACCAATGTTATTTTCATCAGTGTAATCTCATTAGAGTCGTTCTCATGGCAAACATCTTCACCATAGTCTTCCTCTTCTGACCCACCTTCATCACTGCACCTTCCTCCTCCTCACCATCATCATCTTCACAATCACCTATATCAAAATTACTGTTATTACCCTCACCACCCCTGTCCTCATCACCACACATTCATCACCATCATTTCCTGACTTACCTGTGTGCAAAGTCCCATACAGAGGAGGGGAAAGAGACAGAAACATCGACATTGGAAGTGAAAAGATGAGTAAGATCACAGAAACAGGAAGTTCAAATGAAAGGAGGGAGTAAAATGTGTCCTGCAACCAGAAAAGAAACATCGTTCTAAGCAGCGTCTTTACCAGGAATTTAACCATGAACAGGAATTAAACTCCTGGTCTCTGCTGTTGGTGGGCGGCGGATGTGTGCCCTGTGCTACTCACGTGACCAGTATTTCCTTATTTGGGGTCAAGTCGGGGTCAGACTTACAGCTCTAGGTTTGAATGGTGGCTGCACTTCCTTGCTCTCTAGTTTCTCCCAGTCCATGTAGCGGAAGAAGCTGTGATCCCTGATGTCTCTCTCCCCCTCCGCACCACAGCCCAGTCGTTTTGCTGGATGCTTCGTCATCAGCTGGACAGACAGAGACAAGAAAGAGGATTACTGTATGCCCCACCTGCTAAATGCTAAAATCAGCATGCTAACATATTCACAATGACAACTCTAACATGCTGATGTTTTGCAGGTACAACGTTTACCATGTTCATTCACTATGGCGCTTTTTCCTATCTTTAAGTGTATGCTCTTTCAGGTTGAGAGCATGATTTTTTGACTTCATGTTCAGATCTTGCAAATCTCTCAGACTCAAATAGCCACGGCTTGTGCTTGGATTTGGATTTGGATTTGCTCTGCTTCTGCTCAAGCTGGATGCTTGCACTCGGATATATTGTTGCTTGCACAGATTTCCTGCTCCAGCTTCAGCCCTTCTCCTCGCACTCAGGCTGATTCTGTGCGTTCGTGGAATGTGTGCTCTCTGATTTTTTTGTGCAACAACTTCTGTCAAAATAGTTGCCAATTAGCACTAAACACAAAGTACTGCTCAGAGGGGAAGGTTATTAGCTCGGCAGGTATTTGGTCATAAGTGTTACAATTGTGACCTGATGGTGGTGGTACATGAAAAGTTACAGGATCGCCAAAGTTATTGCAAATCATCCTTAGGGGGACATGAAAGTGTGCAACTAATTTAATTGGAATCCATCAAATAGTTGTTTAGATTTTTCAGTCTAGACCAAAGTGGTGGACTGATCAAACACCAGACTGACATTGCCATCAAAAGTGCCACGCTGCTAGCTGCATTACAAAGTGTAATGAACTGCTTAGTTATGTCTTTCGGTCCCAACCCCTGACCACATAGCTCCCCTTCACTAAATTCTAGCCTTAAATCAGAAACAATAACAGACAAGGTTACATGATTTATTAGCTTGCAAGAATAGCATAGAATAATAGTGGTTAGCGAACAGATAACAGGCTAAATTCCTTTAATAACTACATTTTAATCACGTGTGGTGCCTTGAGCTGTAACATTTCATCCAGCATTAACTTTCTCAGCAGTTTGAGCTACAGTAGCTCTTCTGTTGGATTAAACCACACGGGTCAGCCTTCGCTCCCCACGCACATCAATGAGCCTTGGCCGCACATGATCCTGTTGCCGGTTCAGCAGTTCACCTTCCTTGGACCACTTTTGGTAGGTCTGACCCAGTCGTCTAGCCACCACGCTGGCCCATTTTTCCTGCTTCAACACATCAACTTCACTTGCTGCCTAATATATCCCCGACTGACAGGAGCCATTGTAACCAGATAATCAATGTTCTTCACTTCACCTGTCAGTGGTCATAATGTTATGGCTGATCAACGTACATAAACTAAGTTGTAGGCATAATCCTAAACCACAAGAAAGGTCTGCATCTGATCTACATGGTACAATGTCCCAAATTTCCACTCTGGCATCATTAAAGTTTCATCTCATTTATTCCTGTCTCTTTTCCTCAGTGTTTGTGTATGATTCCCTCTTTGATTCATCTCTGTTAATAAAGAAACTCAATTACTATTATTATTTCTTCACCTTCATTTTTGTTTTCAATCCATCCATCAATTCTACTATTTATCATCTTAGATGCCTCTCCCTGGGGACCAAATATAAGCCACAAACAAACCGCCTGCAGATAAATGAATAACTGCCGTTGTTTTTTCCTCTTTTACCATAGCAGGTTCTCCACAGGCATAATTAAGGACCGTTTACGATGTCTGTCCACACAAAACCTTAAGAACAGCATCAAGGCTGGTGACGTCAGTGTGTGTGTGTGTGCTTCCCTCAGGAGCAGCAGTCATAACTCATTACATTAGAACTGAAATAACATTTTTCACGGGTCAGTCAGTCAACCTTACACTGTGTACACACACACACGCACGTTTGTGTACACATAAAGACAAAGCATGTAAAAAAATAAACGGTTGAGGTAAGAATATTTGATATGAAAAATCCCTCTATGTATCCTGTCTTCCTCCTCCTCCTGCCTCTCTTGCCATCTATGCTGATGTCTTTCTTCCTGCTTTTGCTGCTGCTATGGCAGAGAGACTCGATGTTCCTGACTGACTGTCTGACACACATTGTTGAAATGTGCATGCAGAACAGTTTCAAGGCGACCCTGTGGGGTACACTTAAAACCACACCTGTGCAGCTACAGGAGATTTGGTATCTTTTAAGACCCCTTTAGCAAAGAGTCTAGCGACAAATCTGGTGGCTTTCTGGGCAGACACTTACACAGTCTTTGTGAATCTGCTGTCGCCCTCACTGTGGCTCTCTGTGTTCTTTGAGTGAGAGAGAACAGCACATTCAGTAGACCACAAAGCAGCCAGACTGAAACAGGTCACTGATTGTAGGATGTAATGGTATATGTGAAAACGGCATGGTTTACTTGTTCTGGTCCCGCAACAGTAATGGGCTGCATTCGCCATCCAGTATGACTTCCAGGCTTACCTAGTTCCCATACAATTATGTTATTTATTTTACTGTCTGGGCTTGATTTCCATGCAGGCGGGCGGTGGAGCAAACCCAGTATGATGTCATAATTTCAGTGATTGCTTATTTTGAAAATGACAGGTGCCAGGGCATAAAAATGGTCTTGTGCTATTTTGTAACTTTGTGGCTCCAAAGGAAGCTGCTTGCACCGAGGCAGGCGGAGATTTTTTGTCAATGCAGTTCAGGTGGTGCAGTGCAAGTTTGGGTGACATATCATAAAATTGCAATTGCGTTTCCACATGTGTAGACAAACTCTTATGCAAAGATAGACCTTTTTGTGGTTTGAGTTATTACTAATAAAGTAATCTGTTTGTAGAATCTATAAGGACCTTCCCTTTGAGTTAATTAAATACCTGAGGCCATTATAGACCAGGAACAATACTGTAAATTTACATATAAAAATTATGTGTTTCATCTGCGTGCTCTAATTTGAGGGATGTGCTTCTGGTAGTTACTCAGGGTCAAACAGCGCTTGTACGTGACATGAGAATTTAATGACATAAGTGCACAACCTTTCCTGTGTGTTCACATTAATGCGGTGTGTTGTGACGGCTCTGCCATGAAAACTGTGAAAGTCTTCTTGCATTGCAGAATGCAATAGGGGAAAGACATGGCTGTGTGTGTGTGCGCGCGCTGCCTTTTCATGTGCAAGGACATATTTGCACAATTACGCTTTCTTGTAGAATCATAGGAAGTTGAACACATCATGTACCTAACACTACAGAATATACTGTTTTAGCAGCTCAAGTGTGTGTGTGCGTGTGTGCATTTTGTGGCCCATTGCTGGCTATGAAATATGGATGCTGGTCAGGGTGGAAGCAAGGGAGTGGAAACATCTCTGATCACTCCCTTTCCACACATGTGCTCACACACATTAACGCACACACAAACAAACCACAAGCCTACCTATTGTGCACTTGAACCAAGTACTGTACAGTATGTTGGCAGGAATTAACTATTTCTAGTCCTAATTATGCTAAAGTTTGACACTTTCTGACCCTCATGTTCACAGCCTTTACATGATCATTTTTCTTTCTTTTTCAAAATGGAAATATCTTGTAGCATCTGAAAAGAAAAGCTTCATGTAGTCCACACACACACACACACACATGCACTGAGTTAACCCAGCCAGTGCTGGCAGGGCACAGTGGGAGCCGTGGAGGTGGACGGAGGCGAGCTTTCATGCTCCACTGAAGATCCACTGTTGTAGCACTACAACCACTTAATCAT
>JAVQJF010115186.1:0-62896 GCA_036023855.1 Gadopsis marmoratus
CCCCCCCCCCCCCGCCCCCCCCCCCCCCCCCCCCCCACACACCACATCGGTATATGTGTTAAAACACATCTGCAGGGATTTTTAAGCAAAATAACTTTGCAGCTGGTGCTTAAACAATAGCGGTTACTTAATTAACTGACTAACAGAAAGTATATTGATTTTCATTAGAATTATTTTACACGATCGCCACGCCACAGTTTCACAAATGCAAACAATATGGTGATTTTGTTGCATGTAAATGTGTTGATATGTGGTCCAAATAATCCGCAGTCAAAACAACACTTGCCTTCGTGCCACACGTGCAGGAATATTACAAGAATATCATCGTCAAGCGGTAAATAACACATTAACGCTCCTTTGTTTCTGCGTCGGCGGCCAGCAGCTCTGCACGGTCACAACAACCGAGCCCACCGACGTGCTGGCGGACAGATGAAACACCGACTCACCGCTGGTTCTTGCCTCCGCGGTCACGTCGCTCCACGGCTTCTCCTCTTCGTCGCTCCTGCTGGCTTTGTGCCCGAACACAGACCAGCTGTGTATTTACAGCAGCGAACGCGTTCTGATTGGCTGATTCTTGGTCAGCTGGCTCGAGCCGCACCCGGAAGTAGCGGCAACTGCCTTCTGTCCTGATCGATTCCCGATGTGTTCATTTTTCCCCTTCAGGCCACATGTATCCAGGTTATGGCCGTTGGTACATGGGGGAAAGTACATTTGGGTAATAAATGAGGGTAGGATACAGTCAACCCATATCTTTAAAAAAAAAAAAACTGTACAGCGAAAGACTAAAATCATAGTAGGCTACAGTTCCTTTATCAATATATATCAGTAAAATATCAAACCCAGAGCTGGGACAGTTGGGTCAATTAATCGATTATTTGACAGACAGAAACCTAATCTGCAGCTACTTTGGTTTATAGGTTTCACTCAATCAATACTGTCAGTGTGGAAAAATATGATTTTTCCAACCTTAGAGGATATGACTGGGAATATTATCCACATTGTAAACAACAGCAACAATGCATTAGTCCGTCTCTCGATGGTGTATGACTTCCCCAGCCGGTCTGTGGCACTCAGTGGTTTCTACTGAAAACTCTTGAATCTTAACAGGTCACAAATACATACTTTAACTTCCAAAAAAACCCCAAATTATTTCCTTAAACAGTTGGACACTGTAGTTTTGCACCTTACACCACTCAAACAGGAGTAAATCCTGCATTTGTTGGGGACAGTTTTCAGCCTCGGATTAATACACATTTGGTATTTATTCATTTGCTGAGTATTTACAGCAGCAGGACGGTGTATGTGGGACTGACTCCGAATAAACTACAGCGCCCGTGTTTATCTGGAAGCAGGAGCAACAGGTGTCATATGTTTCGCTTCCTCAAGCCCCTTCTACATGTCTTCCATGTGTTTCTTTTCAAAGAAACATGAAGTTAGTTGGCCCACTGAGGTTTAACTCAACCTTCCTCATAGACAAGATTACACATATTTCTGATGGTATATGGTATGTTGAACCAACATTTCCATATGTATGATGAGAGTATTGTTTTAAAGTATCACTCATCATTATATACAGGGGGTCAGTCCACCATCACCAGTATGTAAAATTGCACTGGTGTGTCAAAACACAATATTTGTTACTTCACTCAGGACCTTCTCTTATCCACAGAGACCTGTTGGAGTTAAGTTACATGATAAAGTCTTTCTGTATTGTCTGAAAGTCTAAACTGTTGACTTTTTTGTAGATTTATGACACACTTTATGACACATGCTACACAAAGGAAAATAAATCTGCTTGAGCAAATCATATCAAGGTACCTTTGGATAGTTATTTTGTATTATGAAAGACTGGTTGCGTTATGTCATACCAGCTAAATATCACATTAATATTGTACCTCTTGTATCTGTCACTGCTATAGTCTGCTGTGGCAGATACTGTTTTAGTTAGTTAAGTATGTAATAGTAATCATAAAAGAGGGAGCACCAGAGATTTGAACTCTAATAACTCACTATGTGTGAGCAGAGGTTATGAAATTCACCACACAAGCCAAATATGACTAATTTGAATGCAGGTCATAAGATTTGCTGTTGACCATTCTGCATGACTGTGGTTTATCATGAAATGAGATAAACAGAATTTTATTTTGAAGTTCACTGTACAGTTTTGTAATGATATCCTTCTTTTATACTCATTTGTCTTATTCATTCAATACATATAATTGTTTTTTTGTATAGATTGCAGTGATAGGACAGCAAATTACAGATGTTGTTGTACAATGTAATGCTTTTATTTGTGTATGTCCTGTAAAACCAAGGCTTTTGACTTTAATTTAATGGCAATATTTTTTTCAACATGCCAGAGGAAACAAACATAATAGAAATTAAATTATATGTCACAAATGGAGGCAATAGAGTGTAACTTTGAAAGCTTTTACATACTAAGTTAAGCTGATGAAATGGCAGGTGTATAGTAACTTAATTTTAATTTTCTCTATGAAACATATGACTAGAAGAACATCTACTTTGCATAGTTATATATCATCTGATACTTGAAATGATGAATGGATCTTTTCTATGTTAACCTCACCTCTAAAATCTTTAGTTTTTCTTCTATTTTATTCTGCATTACATTATACAAGATCCATAAATTAGTTTCATTGGTGTCATCTAAATTGGGGTCTTAATGCACAGCTCAGGTCTGACCTCTGGTGTGAAACTGCTGCCACTGCATCAGTGTGCTGAAGGGCTTTTGACACTCATCTGTTACATGCAGTTCCCTTCACAGACACTGATAAGTCTGCACTTTGTTTGATTTAGATATGTGTCATGACCCATTTTCTAATTTGGATGCTTGTGTGTGGAATTTCCTGGCTGAAGTTCACACACATATTTGTTCATTTATAGCATTTTAATAATATAGATTTACTTAATGTACACCTTCATTTCTATGTGATCATGAAGTTGAGCCAAATAAAACATTTTGTACGAGGAGGAGACTTCTCTGACCTTTCTTAGAGTTAAACCTCACATTAAATTAAATAAACTGCACTTTATATATTAATTATTTTGATGTGTGGGACATCATGATTGTTAAAGGATGAGGTTGATATATATGTATATTTCATAATCAACAAAGTAGCATCAAAATATGGAACAGTATGGCTCTTTTATGTGCTTTAAATAGTTTTGGTCAATAACAGAGCTCTGTGGCAGGATGCATAAGTTTATCAGACAATAGTTTATTAGCACATGTTCCTTTTTGGTTTTGGTCAAAAGAAATGTTGACATGTCACAGTATGAAAAACACATGTGTAAATATTAGAATGATAAGAATTTTAGCTGCTTCAGCTTCAGGGTCCTGGTATTGTGCATGCTGGCTCACGGTCACAGCTTACTGGGACACTTGAATAGAGCAGAGACATTTTTAATATTATTAGTAACACCTGTGCTTTTCCAAGCATCGTGTGACTCTTGGCAAACAGAGGAGTCAGTAGAGCACCTTATATGCCAGTGCCAAAAATACTCTGCAGAAAAAGACAACCAACAATGTGTTGATTTGAAAAAATTAGTTTGAGAACTTGTATTTGTTTACTTGGGAGATACTGTGCTGATTTAATCAATTTATTTGATTGAGAGGTAACTAACTGTGGTCCACCCTCCTGCACAGTAGGTGGCGGTAATACATCTTTACAGTAGTTGCCATGTCACTAAATGGAAAAAAGTAGAAGAAGACCTTTGCCCAGAGCCTCAGAGAGACCAATGCCTGCAAAGTGCAAACAGCAGGGCCAAGTACAGGTCTGACAGGTCAAATTGAAAGGTGTGCCTGGGTTTACCCAGGTGAGATACAATTCAATCACAAGTCACAATAATCACATTAAATCCCATCCCTGCCCAACTGTGTGAACTAATGACTGTCTTAACCTTTGCTCTCTGTACAATGATTACATCAAATACAGACAGCAGCTCAGATTATCTCCACAATGACCAAACTGCTGCAACACTGTGCTGAATACTAGTATACCTGTGTACATATGTAACATGGGCGTGTGTGTTGGTCAGGATTCAAAGGTTACTACCTGTTTCACAATAGGGGCTGCACAACTTCAGTTTGAGCTGTCTTATTTATTGTGGATTTGGTTCAGTGTTTTACTTTTATGTAATTGTGCCTACAACATGTGCCTTCTCTCCCACATAGCCCACTACGTTTTTATTAAAGGCTACAGCTGTGTTTGTGTGTGTTGTGGCTAATTGTAACAGGTATCCAAAGTAGGTTGTCTACCTAAGCCTTTAACATTTGACCTCTGCAGCACATATAATTTATTTGCTATATTAAGTCTAAAATCCACAATATATTTATTATACACCGACATGTGGCGTAAACAAACATGGCACATTTACACATGGCTCTGTGGATGGCAGTGCCCACCATTTTGGTTCAGACTGAAATATCTAATAAATGAAACGCATTTCCATGAAATTTTGTAAGGATATATTCATGAATGAATTGTAATTACTTGGTGATCCTGACTTTTACGCTAGTGTCATCATCAGGTGAAAATTTTAATTTGTCCCATTATTTGGTTTATAAATACTTGCTACACTAATGCCATTCATGTCATCATACAGGTCTGCTGCACTTGTTCATTTAGTGCAAATGTTAGCATGCTATCACACTAAACTAAGATGGTGAACACTGTGAGCATGTTGGCAAGCATTTAGTTCCAATAACTGTCTGTAGACTCTTAAGGTTTGTTCAGAAAGAAAGTGAAGCAAAGTTCCACCGTACATCGCGCAAACTTGACCGCGGGACCATTTGTGCTTCTGCTAACTTTGCGTTAGCTGAAAGCTGGCTAACAGCACACACGCAGAGACCTGTACTGCCGCTTGTTCTGGTTTTTTTTACCTGTTTGTTCATTTTTGTAGTCCTTGTGTTTAGCTGCATGTCCATTTCCATCTTAACTGCATGTAAATTAAGTAAAAATCCCTCACATTTTTACACATGCTTGTCAAATAAAGCTGACTCTGATGTTGACAAAGTGGCGGGTTAATTAATCAAACGCGTTGGACTTGGGGGGGGGCAGAGGAACACTTTTCACAGGGTACCCCAGAATTGGTGACACACCTGGACCAGCAGTTGTACGCGGCCCACGGTAAACACTTCATTTAGTAACGTGACTGCGGGAAAGCTTCAACGCGAGCGTCTGCGTCGACCCGCCCGCTGAGAAACAGTCGGCGTTTCACGCCAAACCACGTGCTGCCTGTCGCGCACGGAGTCAACGTGTGAAGGGTTAAGGATCGTTTCGGCAGCAGATTCAGATTCAGCGGGTTCCGCGCTCTGCTCTCCGGCAGTTGGTCGCATCGCTCCGCGGGCAGCGCTGGCTCGCGCCGATATTTCTGCTCGCTGTGGATTGTGGGAGTCGAGGACGCTGCCCAGGCTTGTTCCCGGAGAACCGGAGACATTTTTCGCCGTGCCCTGTTTTGTGAGTAATCCGCGCGGGGTTTCGCGCCGTCGCGTCGGCTCGAGTGCGATCGCGTGTCGTCGGCCGAGCCGCGGTCCGCGCGCCGCACCGGGCCGCCGACGTTGCCGTTTCGTTGCCGTCTCTGGCGTCCGTCTCTGGCATGGAGGCCGAGAGCGGAGACTGCTGCTGCTGACAGGCGGGGAGGGGAGGGGAGGGCGAGCTGGCAGCTGCCGCCGCTCTACCGGGGTTGTTTCCACCCGAAAGCTCGCTGACCTGAACAGGAAAATGTCCGCAGGTCGTCTGACAGCACGATTTTAGCCGTCGGTGTAGCCGCCCGGTGTGCGGGTTAAAGAAATATACCGGTGCGAGACGTTCGGCGGGATGTCGGCATGCGGAAATCGTTGTCTTGCCAGTGGCCAGCAGAGAGAAATGCCCGGTGTGGCGGTTAAACCCACCCACCCGCCTACTACACCTGACCGGAGCGGAGAAACGCCGCAGACGTGGTTTCTGCCTCCCGCTGGTCAATAACGCTGTAACTGCCTGTGAATGTTTGATACCGTTACAGCGTATCGTGTGAAATCCTCGCGTCACAGCGGGTTTTGGGGAACAGCCGTGGCCTTTTGTGGCGGCTAATTGATTGTGTAACGGACAGCTAATTGGCGTCTGCATCTGCTACACAAAAAGAAAAAGGACTTAAATCACGATTATATTTCCACGTTATGGAATTATCCAAACGATTGACTTGGGGTTTTAGAGTTTTTTTATTGGAGTTTAATCTAAAAAAAAAAAAATAAATCATAGTCACATGCACGAATAACTGACCGTTCCAGGGATGCTAGTAGCATTATGTTCTTATTAAAACAACGGATTTCACAGCAGTGATGAGACAGCAGCATTATGAGAATCCATCTATCCTACAGCTCATGTGATTTGCATGTTGGGTAATTATTATTATACAAATACTAAAGTAAAATTTTAAACTTTGAAACTGACATGATTATAGATGCATCCAGGGGATGAAAGCAGAGAAGTCACTGCTGGAAGTCTTGTGTGGAGGGACTTGGCCCTGAAAGCATAATAACAATAATAATGATTATTATTATATATAATAAGGGTTTAGGGCTGGTGGTTGGCATAACCTATTCGGGATTATATCAGCTTTTGTTTTTATCAGTTTTAAGTGGTCAAAATGTATCAAACCTTTTAAAACTAAAGATAAAAATAAATGGTACCTTTTTTATTTCGGAATTTTCATTTAGTTTATTATTAAACTATTTAGAAAACGGATTCCATCCATTAGTGTCATACTGACGAGAATGTTATCCAATTGTGTTTTCAAGTCAGCAATATCTTGTGTTTTCACAAGACATATTGAAGAACTAAGTCACACTGTGTACTCAGTGCCATATTACTGCTTATTTAATAAAGAAAATCAGTCATATTCACATCTGTTAATGGATCGTGGCTGATGTGTTCCTGCAGAGCCCAACACTGGTAGCGGTCTCAGCACCATGTCCAGCCGAGGAGGAAAGAAGAAGCTGACCAAGACGTCCCGGTCCACCAAGGCCGGGGTCATCTTCCCTGTAGGACGCATGCTGCGCTACATCAAGAGGGGCCTGCCCAAATATCGCATCGGGGTGGGAGCGCCCGTCTACCTGGCTGCTGTCCTCGAGTATCTTACAGGTGAGCCTTGTTTGTGGAGAGGAGAAAATGATAGGTTATTAAACATGCACATTCAAATACAACACATCGAGGACAACGTATCTCCTTATTACAGCTGTTTTACTATTGACATAATACTTATAACATCATTCTATTTACTCAGAACCCAGGCAGAAAGTAATTCAACCAAAAGAGGCAACTGCTATGAATTAGGAACTTTTCACACAAAATTGCAAACATCAGCTTCAGCTTAGTGATATATTGCGGAAGCACTTTAAAGCTGCAGTGATCTCCTGATCTCCTGGTATTCGCTAAAGAAAAGTTGATGGGTTGGTTACATTTGAGTCCAGTTGTGGACATTTGCTGTATTCTCATGAATGTTCACCATTTTTAATCTCCGTACTAATTATACAGAATAAAAGGATCACATTATTGTTGAATACGTTTACCGAAGCATTCAGATACATTAAATGATTTTTCAAATCACTCATGCTCTACAATATTTATTGATGAATTCCTCCTATGTTTTTTTTGTTTCCTTTTTGTTTTTCTTTACCCATGAAGCGGAGATCTTGGAGCTGGCAGGGAATGCAGCCAGAGACAACAAGAAGGGTCGTGTCACACCACGACACATCCTGCTGGCCATCGCCAACGATGAGGAGTTGAACCAGGTCCACTGCTGAAAAAAATCAATTTTAGACACGTTGCATTTTTGTAAACTTGATATTATGTCACATTTTACTTTAAAGTGATCTAATAAGCCACTTGAAGGACAACACCAGTGGTGTTTTCATTCTGTAGCCCATGTATGAAAAAAACTTTTATAATATCAGTGTCATCTATTTTCCAAAGCATACAACAAGTTTTCAGGCAGTGTGAAGTCCAGTTTTTAACTAAGTCTTTCTGTTTCAGTTGCTGAAAGGTGTGACCATCGCAGCAGGTGGAGTCCTGCCCAACATCCACCCAGAGCTGCTGGCTAAGAAGAGGGGAGCAAAGGGAAAACTGGAGACACCCGTCTCACCCGCCCCCGAGAAGAAACCCAAGCCGGTCAAGAAAACGGGGTCTAAGAAACTGAGTGGCAAAAAGGCAGGAGGGAAGGCTAAGGTACTGCTTCATGTGAACAGGCTTCAAGGCTGGTGATTATATTCAGTGCTGTATGTGGTCAAATGTGGGAAGTCGAAAGTGGAGAACGTTTCATTATGAACACCTGTGATTTTTTTGTTTGGCTAGAAGCACTAGCAACATTTAATTGTGCCTGTTTAACCAGTTAGTGTTGTTGTTTTGGTACTCTGATCGATTTATAAGCATGTCATCTTCAAATTAAAATCATAAGAAACGTTTGGATATGTTTTATATAGTAAACAATGTCCTGAACAGGACATACAGTTATATCTCAAATAGAGGTCAAATTAAAGGGACTAGAATCAGATTTAAGTTATTCCATCTGCATAAGTATGTTTATGCAGATACGTACGTAAATAAACTGTACATATACAGGATGTTACAGGTTAGTAGCGGGGAGAAAATAAACCAAACATCAAAAAAGTTGGATTAACATCCAGAACCAAGACAAATCAGTGGCACAGCACTGAGATGAGATGTTGTAATAAAACAGCTTCAGCAGTGATACCGTAGCTGACCTGTTGCTGTAGGTCCCCACAGAGGGGTCCAAGAGACAACCACATTCCTGTAGAGTATAATTACGTCACATTGTGTCAACATGGATTTTGTGTCCTCAACAGAAGCAGGGCGAGGTGAGCAAGGCGGCGTCGGCAGACAGCACCACAGAGGGATCTCCAGTTGACAGCTTCACCGTGCTCTCCACCAAGAGCCTCTTCCTGGGTCAAAAGGTCAGTTTTCTGTCTGTAGAAATATACTAATCCGAGCCCAGAGAGGCCTAAGCTTAAATATAGGATTAACTACATCTACTAAATGATTGACGTTTGGGGTGAACAGATACCTAACTCAAGCCAGGCTAAAATAAGGCTCCTAAAAAGTGTCTTTACTGACTTACAAATAAATGAATACATACACTGTATACACATTTTATTTATTTTATTCTTTAGTTTTTTATCTTTACTTTTCTGTCATAACTGAACCACATTTAAGAGGTGAAATCAATCCAAGGGTTATGTGATAATGTTTTTCTTACTTATTTAATTGTTTGTTTTTTTTTGTTCTATAAACGTCAGTTTCCATCACACTGCACGTTTTAACAGGTCTGCTATAACAGGCTTCATATAAGGGCTTATAGTGCTACACTAAGCTTAAAGTGTAACAGTAGCAACCTGAATTTCTGTCTTAACTGTTTGTCTACTGTATCTAAGATCGGCCAGATCTCATAGCTCCTCTCGCTTTGGTCCCGCTGAGCATCAAAACTTGATTTGAACCTTTTTTGTTTTTTAATTGAACTGAAACATGGAAGTAAATTTGCCTGAAAGTCCCCTCTAAGCCCTGTCAGAGTTTGAGTTTGCTAAAAACATACAAATGAAGGGGGGCATTGTGCGTAAGAGAATGACTGACTCAAGAATGATGCAAGACGTGTCACTGATTCCCCGTTCCCTAATTTTAAACGCCGATAACAAATAACAGTAATTCCTGATTTTATAATAATTTCGGCTTCTGTGCACACACTGTGCAAATTAAAATAACGTGTGCTGTGTTCAGCGTTTGGAGCAGTGTCATTTCAACAGTGTGACAACAGTAAGTTATTTATTATCTCACTAAAGCTCGAGTGCAATGTAGCGTAGCATAAGATAACACTTTGTAGCACCAGATAAGACAGGATTGACCGATGGTGTCTACAGGAATGTAATTTGTAGCTGTAATCTGTAGAGTCATGAAAACTCGCTTAAACTGTAAAAGATTGAACGCAAAACATTTTTGAAATGCCCTCAGTTAGAACAAATGTGGGAAATTTACTTCCAGAGCTCAACGCTTCAGCTCAGCTGTGACTTTTAACTGCTGCTCATGGCACTGCATGCTTTGGTCTACTGTGCATATGCTAACACTAATATATAATTTAATACTGACTAATTAACCTGACCCGATGTAGTAGCACACACGTTCTGATTCTGCCCGAATTATTTGGCTACAGGTTCCATTTTTTTTAAAGCACAATGACTCAGACTCTCATCTTCAGCGTTAACAGATCTCCTCTGCCTTATTTTGGGGGCCATGTAAAACATCACAGGCTGTAGTGTTGGAAAATATGTTAAACACATTAAAAATGACAGCTTTTTTTTGCATATTTCTAAAGCCTGAAATATTACGGTTTAAACACATGGATATGGTCATTTTAATACACAATCCTAGATGTATTGCATGATTTTGAAATTCAACTTAAACACTCAGTAGCAGCAGTATTTGTCTACTCTCTTCATTAGTAAAATGGCTCATCATGTAGTTGACCACAGATTAGAGCAGCTGTTGAGTCAGTGGATGAAAATAAATCAAATGAATGCAGTTAACCTCCCACTGATTTAAGATAATGAACCCAGTCTGTTTCTGTGTTATAGACTTCATTAACTGCACTGATTGTTCAGTCTCAGTCACACTCTGAACCACTGTTCTGTTGTCGCTGCTTTCAGTCTCACTGCTTTTGTTTTTGGGATCATTTGGGCCTTTTTTATTATCAAGTCATGATGTTAAAATCCCCGAAAATGAAATGAGTTAATGACTAACGAGATACTAACAGGATGGGGCCTATGCATTTGTAAATTCTTAACATTAAGAAGGATACCTTGACATTTTGACTTTTCCGTTTTTAGAATACTCCTTCATGGTAAAATTGCTGGCTTTCAAACTGAAACTGCGGAGCAGGGTTCTTGAAAGGTTCTTGAGAATGCTTAATTTTATCTGTTATGTTTTCAAGGTTAGAAAAATACTTGAATTTCAGCGTAATCTGATGTTTTATCTACAGTCACTCGCGTAAACCGAAAATCTTTTAATATTTGAAACGAAACGATCCCGTCATCATATGTTTGTTGCCTCATTTATAGTAACAATTAAAGGTGTCGAGAGTCTGGAAATCTGGTTTAGGCACCTTGAAAGTGCTTGAATTTTACTATTAAAAAGCTGCACAAACCCTGTTAAAAAACCATATGTGAAAAAAGAAATAACATTGTACAATAAACATTATTGTACTGGAATTATTCTGGGTTGTGCCACTTTGCAAACAACATTCTGTAGGAACAACAAGACTAAATGGGTGTTGAAAGACCTATAAAATGGAGACAATATGATAAACACTCATAATCATAACTGCAAACTCAGCTACAGATGAGGGTATAATTAGGTTGTATGCCATACGGCTCACAGAATATATTTTTGTCATGTCACAGTAGGAAAAGCACAGGTGTAAAACTGTCTGTGTGCAGATATGTTGAATATCCAGCTCTATAAATCATCAAAAAGTCAAGGTGTCCGTATAAGCAGCGGCGTGAATCTGGTTTTAATGGCTTTGCTTCTTCCCCACTTCTTTCTTGCTCTCCCTCCTCTGCATGCCCTCCCTCCCTCCCCCCCCCTCCGCAGCTGAACCTTATCCACAGCGAGGTCAGCAACTTGGCTGGCTTTGACGTGGAGGGGGTCATCAACCCCACCAATGCTGAACTTGAACTTAAAGATGATCTAGGTGAGCTCCCCTCCCCGCCCCCATTCTCTCTGCTTCCAGCGGGCTTTGAGATTCAAAATCCTTGAATGTTCAACAGCTTGACAACTTCTCCGAAATTAAATTGTCAGCGAATTAAGAGCTCTAAGAATAAGGTTTCAGACTGCCGGGCTGGCTAGAAGGACCGTCCTCTACCAGGTCTGTTCATTCACACTGTAGGCAACGTGGTTGATGCCATGATCATTTAGGACAGATGTTGGACAGTTGCAGAGATTAATTTAAATCTACAATATGTACGGCTTAACTACAACTGGTAATTTTCAGTTTCTTTTTGAAAAAGCACACATTTAGCACGGTATATTATTCATTTATATGTTTATTTAAGGGACTCTTACTGATAATCAGCAGGTTATTGGTGCTTTCTCTGCATTTTTCTCTTCACTTTATATTATTTTCTGTGCTGAGCTTGTTGCAAGCTTAGGAAAACGAGTTCATATTAATCTTATGAATCTATGGAGATCAGCATCCCCTTGTAGCAGGGAATACACATTTGGGATACTTTGGAACATGAATTGATATACGTGAAAATCAACCAACCTTTGAAAAATGCTTTGCTTTAGTGAAATTATAGCTACTTAAATGCAGAAAAGCTTGTTGCAACCTGCTGACCTGGAAAACCCCGGCTGTAGCCAGTTCTCCTCAGCAGAAGTGTTTGTTGATGACTCCTGGCTGGTCAGCGCTTCGGAAAAATGACCCTGAAGGAGGCCACAAATCCTTTATACCACAAGTGTTGCTGGAGTTTTTTCCCTTCTCCATGCACCTTGGCAGCAGGTGAAGCTGTGCCAGAAACGCCAACTCTGCCTCTACAGCTCTCGGTAAATAAAAGGACTTGATGGTGATGTTGTTCGCAGCGGGAAAACCTCGTGAAGATCTTAACTTTGAGTAACGGACCCTGCTGTCTGACTTAAAACGAAGAGCAGAAAGACTTATTTTCTCTTGAAGATCCATAGAAAGTCATGAATAAAATACAATTCCCAGCAGCAAGACGTGAATTTCTGTGTAGACATTCAAGGATTTTATCAAAGCTCCTCAGAGCAGTGATCCTGCTTGCTTTTCCCATCGTGTAGATGTGTTGAGGTTCATTCCAGGTTGTCCTCCTTTCAGATGGCTGCCAGACCTTTTCTAATGCTTAATGATCACTGTCATTTCGGGACACTTATTTGACTGAACTAGCGCACCAATTTAAGAAGAGAAGAAAAACTGAAATGAACCCGTTAGTTGCTCACTGCAGCCTGACTGTAAGGTCGGTGGCCTGGCGTGAGATCATAAAATTCTTTGCTCATTTTAATGAGCCAAGGAATCAGGATGACACAGTTGGTCAGAAAACTTGATTCAAAAAGTGTTTGTCCCCAATTACAAAAATAAAATATTGTCAAATGCAATTCTGCTGACGAGTGTAAGCTACACATTTTTAGCTACACTGTATTTCTGTGTTTTTTAAGTAAATCTGGTTAACTGTGCAGTCCTGCTTCCTTATTACATAATGTGACCCCCCCTGTGTCCTCGGTTGCGTCCTTGTTTCCTGTGATGACCTCAGCCAATAAGGAGCGCGCTCACTTCTCTGTCTTCTTTTCTTCCGGTTCTTCTCTTTAATCCTTTTTTTTTCTTTCTACTTTCCTGTCCCATCTTGTTGCTCCTGATCACTCACTGTGTTTTTACCACCATGTTGTTTGCTTGTTGTTTGTCGTTGTTGTCGTCTGTAGTTGCAAGTTGTCCAAGCCGACATTTCCATCGTGGAGAGCGACGCTGTCGTTCACCCGACCAGCTCCTCCCTCTATACAGGTGGTGAAGTAGGTAAAGGAACCATTGACACCACAAGACTGCGAGTGCCCATCCGCTCTCTCTCTCTCTCTCTCTCTCTCTCTCTCTCTGCCTATTCCAGAAAGTCTGCACTGCAGTCTGTGCACAAACATCACAGCAGCAGCAGTTTTATTCTACATCGCAGGTTATTTATCAGAAGAAAACCTTTTTAATCCACAGCCCAACTCCCTGCTGCTCTTACTGTAAATGCTTCACTGTAGTATTTATTTAATTTGGAGGAACATTGACTAAAAGGCCTATTATTGCATCATGAGTGAAAATGATCTTGCAGAGGCTTGAAATGTGCAAGCAGGGACTATTGTATGTATGCACTTGAGTGCTTAGGGGAAAACTCCAGTTTCCAAGATTTGAAATTCAGCTGCCAAAGAGCGCTGCAGTCACACGCCATGTTTTCAGTAAACCTAACCCAGAAAACAATGTGAATGTGGACATTGTGAAAAGGATCATTTGAATTTGGCAGCTTTTCTGCAAAAAAAAAAAAATGGCTGTTGGTTGGGAGATGACTCTCTTTTGTCAGATGTCAGGGATTGCTGCATTTTTATGCACCAAAAAGGAAGATTTTTCAAAACAGTGCTTGCACCCGGGGTCTGTCTCAAAGCAGGAGTAATGAACTCGGCTCAGTTGACCCTGCCTCAACTTTTGCAGCAATGCAGCCTGACGTCAACCCACAAGGCAACAAGGCTTTTTACTATTCGCTTGCAGTCTGCTTGACGAAGGATAAAATGCGCTGCTCTGATAACTTGCCAGAGCTGTAAAATCCTATCTCATAATATTATAAATGGCTTTGCAGCGTTTTTGTGTCTGAGAAGCCTTCGAAGTCATGGATCTGCTACTTGAACCTGTCTTTCTGGCCACCCGTATTTGAAACAACACGCTCTCACCAATGCAGCCCCTTGTGTTGTTTTAACGCAGGGTCTGAACGCCCGATAGACGCCTGCATCGGCTACTGCGGGATCCCTATCTGACTACGGTAAATGCTGACTGTCTCAAGCAACTTTCAAGCCTTTGCAAGTTTATTTTCCCATCATACAGGCACGAGCTACAGCCAGCCTGCAAAACATGTAAAAGCAGGGATTTAGTCCGTTTAACATGGGTGGCCCATGTGTTGCCCACTGAAGTGCTTCACCTTTACGGCTAATCCCACTCAAGAAAATACATCCAGTACTTCAACAATGTTAGAAGATGGAGTACTAATAGAAATGTGATCCACACAGAGCAGTTGAGTGCATCATGTAATGTATACATGGCTATATACTTATGTCAGTGTAATAATGAAACCATGCTGCTGCTTGTTGTTGCTTTGTTCCACTTGACTGAAATGAAGGCAGTCTGGGACTCACTTCATGTCCTCTACCCTCCGTCCCCTCAACTGTGCTGTCGGTTCAGCTGCTCAGAAAGAGAATCCACCAAGTTTCTGATTGAGACATTGATTTCCAGAAGCTTCAATTTAAGCGTTGATCAATTGAATCAATGAGTGAATGAATGTTTAACTATTTAACCATTAATACTCGTAATGGCTGTTGAGTAACCTTTCTTTTAAAAGGCTGACATTAACCTTTTATTGTATTTTTTCTCTCCTGCCTGTTTTTTAAATGAAATTGCAGCCAGATCATTCATTTCTCTGGCTCTGGTAGACTTGAATCACCTCTCTCCTCTCTGGTTTCCTCTGGGGCTTCTCTTTTTAGCTCTGAGTAAATCCAAAATAGTGTGATTGATGTGGAATGACGTCCTTTAGCCATCAACATAAGTAGGAAAGAAACCGTTGAATTTGCTTTTCCCAAAGGCCTCACAACCTCTAGATGTGTCTTCCTCCTCTCCAGGGTTGACGTTAGATTGCTTCCCAGGACAGTTTTTCTTGAAATGTGTCTGCAAACAAGGTAAAGAGAGCATTTACATTTTCATCTATAACATGCTGCTAGCGGTTTTTCCTTTTTAAACAAACTCTTTGCTCTCAAATTTGTAAGTGAAAGATTCTACCCTCACTTCACTGCAAATAAGCTGCCAGTATGTGAGGACAGAGGGAAGCAATTAGGGACCTGGGGCTTTAATCCATTAGTTTAACTCGGAATGAGTCATTTGGAAAATAGCAGCTCTGAAACTTTGCAGATACTTGAGGTGCTACTCGAGAGGCATGAGCTCAGAGACTCGGAGAGAAGCCAGGTGAAATGATTGACAGCATCGTTGTCTGCCTGCCTGCCTGCCTGTCTGTCCATCTGCCTCCATGTCTGCCTGCTTGCCTCTCTGTCTGCATGACATCGCCTCTCCTCTTTCCTGCTGTCTCAGCAGTATGCGAGGAGGATGTAATCACTCCAATCCTATCTTCCACCAACAGGCTCTGCTCTGGAGAAGAAGGGAGGGAAGGAGTTCACTGAAGCGCTGCTGGAGCTGAAGAAGAAAAACGGCCCCCTGGAGGTGGCTGGCGGTAAGTGCGCAGAGCAGATAATGTCAGGACTTTCCGTGGATGGTAGAGATTTTTTTTTTTTGGTAACCGTTTTTATACAAAAAGCAGAGTTTGTCATTTCTTCCTGAGGATGCTGAAGGTTTTGCCATGTTCGTGTTAAATCTACCTCGATCAATTCAGCCTCTGCTGTCGCAACTTTAAATTAGACGTTACAAAATTCAAACAGAAGATCTCCTTTATTTTACCTGCCCGCACTCAACAAGCAAATTATGTAGTTATGGATTTAGGCAATTATAAAAAAAATAGGCCTAAAGTATTTTCCACAATGAATCTCTCTGTGACATTACTGTATGTGTTGTGATCATTATTTAGATGACAGGCAGTGGGCAGGTTTGTGAGGCATGTTTTGGACAAATTGACAGGTCAGGACCGTTGACTGCCTGCTGTCCGTTAAAGTACAGATAGTTGGCTAAGATTTAGCAAATTGTAATAGCTACTGTATGCTGATGTGAACTTGTTTATGTAGCAAAATAGCTGCAACAGTAGGATTTCGTTTTGTATATAAATCGGTGAAGGCCAAATACAGGTGATTTTAACAGAGATGGGCAAAACAACTCTGAAACAACGAGACAAACGCTAGATTACAGTTACACTCGAACAAACAGAGGGCGTGAGTAAGACTTTCCAAGTGGTCTCATTTTCTAAGTTTGATGAACCACTTGACCACGTGACAGGCAGCAGGTCCAGAGCTAATGACTCTGATTTTTAAAAGGTGAGAAATGACAAGACAATATAGACTACTTGAAATTCTGCTTCAGATATATGCTATATTTTTATACAATAGTTTATGAAGTTTCATAACAAGCTTAGACGCTACATCGAATACTGTTGTCTGTAGATTTTGCGATCAGAGATCATACCTGCTGTACCTGCGCTCATCTCTTCTCCGGTTGCTGTTTGCATTTCTGCCACCTCATTTGTTCTTGTTTGTCTTTTTTTGCACTCGACCTCAGCAACACTTAAACATTTCATGACTTTCACCACTGAAGGGGATAGAAAGTGCACATTGAGCTACTTCAGCACCACCCAGCTCCTATGACAGTGATGTCAGTGTGTCCCATTAATCTCCACACACACATATACACACACACACACACACACACCTAGCAATACAGGGCTGGGTCCTTTTGGCCTCTGCTTCCACATTCAGATGTGGTCAGGACACTGCAGCAAGGATTAGCACTTTGCACACGAACACACACACTTTGAGTCATTTGTTCTTCTCCTAAAGGCCAAATGTTGCCAGAGTTTCTTTTACCATTGAACTTTTTAGAGAAACAATGATCAAAGACATTTAGTATTGGCATGTAATATCTGTCCTTGGCAATTTTAGTCTAAACCTAGGGGTATCAGTCTTCAGAGAGCCATATTGTTTGAGCCCTTACAGATTATCTTATCTTTTCTCTCCACTTCCTCCATCTGTCTCACTAATTATTCATCACTCTCACTCTCTCTCTCACACACACACACACACACACACACACACACACACACACAAAAGTTAGCTCAGCATCATAATCCCGGTCTCTGTGCAGAGCTCATAAATAGATTACCAGGTGACTGAACTCTGAGCCAGCAGAGCCTGTCAGGGATTCTTTAGTTTGGGATCGGCCAAACGGTCATCCTGACCAGACCTGGTTCAGAGCCGCCGTCAAACAAGTTCTTCAGGATGTTTAAAATACTTGTAAAAAGTATTTGCTCATGTGGATTTTGTGAACAAACTTTCCAATTTCTGGGCCAGGCAGGTACCAGAGTTATTCACCAAGTATTTCAAGCAGAAGTTGAATAATTTCTGTTTTTAATATTTCGAAAGCAGGTAGAAATGAAGTTTAATCTTGTCAGGCATTGTTCATTCATAAGATTGATCTGCTGCATAGATAGTTGATGATAATGTTATGTTACCCAGCACTGTGGGTTATTTTGCTCTGATTTTTACCTCCTGTAATCGGTGGCAAATTAAACACTCCCATGGTGATTCAAGCATGGCAATTAAAATAATGTTATATATTAGAAAGGTGAATGCTATCTTGTTTATTGTATTACTGCCTGGTTAAACCAGAAAGTGCCACAGCAAAATGAAAATTTTGTCTTCTGAAATCTACAGCTGCAACGATGACTTGATCAACGGAAGAATAATCGGGAGGTATTTCGATAATGCTTGTACTGTCCACAGTACAGTAACAGGCGATCTCCAGATGTGTAGTGCACAAACACCACCACACACAGTTCCTCCCTCCCAAACCATAAAACAAGCTGAACTTTGCAGGCAGTCATGAAATCCGTCATCATCATCATCATCATCCACACACTTTACCTCCCGACCAGGTCACACAGTGTGCAGTGTGCCTGGCTCTCTGCTGTGCCATCTGGAAATCAGCTCGTCCCCGGCTTTGACTCCAGCCCAGTCACACATTCGCTGAGGGCTAATAAAATCTGACTGGGGGCTTTCTCACTTTCTCACACAGAGTTCGGAGCTTTGGCTGAGTTGCACCGTCTGCAGCTGCTGGTTTGATGAAGACTAAACTAAATGTTTCAGCTCCAGAGATCAGACTCTTCTTCTCTCCGTTTCCTCCTCCACTTCTCCTTTTTCTTTTCTCCTCTTCAGCTGTCTGGAGAAGTGATTTCTCCGGCCCACCTCACAGTAATACCTTGGTTAAACCACTTTAAGATTTGCTGCGTATATATTTTCCACAAAGCAAAGTGTTATCGTAGCATCTCAGGCCTCCAAACTCAATTTTTGGGGTTTTGACTTTTGACAAAGTGGTTAATGAAGCTGCTTTTGAAATCCAGCAGTATGTCAGAGGTGAGCAAGTTCACTAACTGTCTGACTGACGAAAACCAGCACAGATTGTTTAAATATGTTGCTGTAGCACATTTAAAAATTGTCTCAGAAAAAGTATGTTCAAGGTACCGATTTCACTAAATAATGCAGGTGGCAGCTGTGGGTGACTGCAGACATTGAAATTTAGTTTCATTATGTTCAGTGTTGTGCAAGCCATCATGGAGACAACAGCTAAATTATTGCTGGAAGTCCAGAAGTGATGACTTGCCATGAATGTTTGGCCTCACAAATGAATGTCAGCCAAAAATGCCAAATATTCACTATTTCTGACTTTCTGAACTGCGATCATTTGGTGCTTTACATCATTGTAAAGTTAATACATTTGGATTTTGGACTGTTGGTCAAAGATGTCACCTTTTGTCTTCCTTTCAAGTATGTCTTTTTTTTTTTTGCTCCTTCTCCTCTGCTTCGTCCCATCCCCTCTTCCCTTTTCATCTCACTAACTCTTCATCCTCTCTTTTCTCCATTCCTCAGCTGTGTTGACCGCCGGCTTTGGTCTTCCTGCTAAGTACGTCATCCACTGTAACAGTCCAGGCTGGGGCTCTGACAAGTGCGAGGACCTGCTGGACAAGACGGTGAAGAACTGCCTGGCTCTGGCCGACGAGAAGAAACTCAAGTCCGTGGCTTTCCCCTCCATTGGTAGCGGGAGGTAAGAAAACACACCTGACAAACGATCATGCAATCCCTTATTTTGAGGTGTTTTCCTGACTTTCCTGACGCTTGTAAATGCAAGATGCTGTAAGAAAATGTAATATCTGCAGTGTTTCCTTATTAACAACAAGCCCGCTACACATCCTGCAGACCACGAGTGCACCGTATATTAACTCGAGGGTGTTTTTCACCTCTTTTTTTTTTTTAGTCCAAAAATGGAAGCGGTATGCCAAAAAGTAATATGAACACTTTTTGCAAACCTGGTTCCACAACAAGAAACTGTACCTGAAATGACACCAAACAACGTGATCCAAAGTCATCTCGCATGTCTTCACAACATCATTAGTGGCAGTAAACTGTTGCGCTCATGTGTCTCTGCCTTCTCATAGTATTTCTCGCCATTTAGCTTGTGTAAGTCAAAACGGGAGTTAACACGGTTTCCTGGTAACAGCCGTAAACACCACCTCTCTGATCTGGAAAGATTTACACACACACACACGCCGTGCATTGGAACAACGGTAAGAAGGGAGGAGGTTACAGGAGGTTACAGGAGGTTACAGCAGGGGTTCACAGTCTTTTGTTGGCTCGTGACTCTTTAAAATAAACAAACGTGAGTGAACCCTCATCATAGGTTTAATAGTGTATGTGTGTGAGAAGTTCAACCAAAGAGTGACTAAAGGTAAAACATTGGAGAAAAGTCTCCAAAACTGAACAAAAAATTAGCAGAAATATTGCCACAATGGGGGTCAATTTCCAATTTAGCTAATTTGCTAATTAACATTTATTAGCATTCCATCATGCTAAAATAAGATGGGTAACGTGATAAACCTTACACATGCTCAACACCTGCATGTTAGCATTGCCATTGTGAGCATGTTAGCATGCTGATGTTGCAGATCCTTGTTTGGTCTGGACCCACGGGTTGGGACCCACTTGATGATACAGCATCAGTCAAACAGCTTTTGGCCATAAGCAATGAGAGGTTATGAAAAATGAAACATCAACATTTGGTCTACTTAAAGATTGATTGGTAAAGAAGAAGTCAGTTAAAGGTTCTTTGAGTATTTTAACTTTTACCATTAGAGTGACTGAATCCTACTGCCATCAAGATGTCGCACTCTGGTTCTCTTTAGGCTACTGACAAAATGCACTTTAAATTATTCAAGTCAACCTAGCTGGTCCTGCCATTTGAAAACGCGTATAAAACTGTCCAGCAACTGCTTGAATGTACTGTATGCTTACCTCCAACATAATGAATGCCACAGTCATGGTCAAGTAAATGGCAAGTCTCACCACTAATGTGTGTGTGTGTGTGTGTGTGTGTGTGTGTGCGCGTGTGCGTTCTTCTCTGTCAGGAATGGTTTCCCGAAGCAGACGGCAGCCCAGCTGATCCTTAAGGCCATCTCCAGCTACTTTGTGTCCACCATGTCTTCCACCATCAAGACCGTCTACTTTGTGCTGTTTGACAGCGAGAGCATCGGGATCTACGTGCAGGAAATGGCCAAACTGGAGACGAGCTAAAAGAGTTTGGGGCGTTCGCCCCCCCCCCCCTCTGTTTTGTTTTTTTCCCCTGTAAGGAAATATGAAGGTGTTTACTTACTAGTGATTTGTTTAATATGAAGAAAAAGAAGAATCTTTCTATATGCTGGGAACTTGTTTTTGCATTATGTTTGTATTTTTCCTATATTGTTTTTAATTTCTTATTTACTTGTCACCTCTGGCGTTTAAATGTAAAAGTGCACTGTTCATTCTGCAGTCTTTTAATACAAACAGTGCCACACACAACAGATTCAACAAGTGAGAAAACTCACTTTAAGATTTAATTTTCGTGGTTTATACGGTAAAAGATGTTCGAGAGATAGCTACACCTCAATTACCGGGCTTTCAGAGAAGTCCGATCAATACGGGTTAATGCATGTAATGGCAGTAAAGATAGTAAAAACAGCTATTGTCTTTCTTTTGATCTCAAAAACACAAGACACTTAATTCAGTGTATTTTCTGGCATCAATTCTACATTTTGGAACATCTCGGTTGTTAATAGTACTGTATAATGAAACTGTAAAGCGTAAAGAAAAGATCTGTTTGCTCTACTTTGGTCTTCAGGAGACTTAATATAACAATTATGGAATGAGTTCTTGTCTTTGTGTTGTGTGTTGCAAAAAAAATTGGTTCCCTTGTGTGCTGCAGAGACCTTGAATTTCCCAAAGAACTTTCAGTTTTCAATCAGTTGGGGGGGGAATAATTAGATTGTGATGTATATGCCCATATATTATGTACTCATCCTGGTATTGGCATCATGGGTTTATACTGTGAACACCTGTTGGTCATTTACAGTAAATACAAAAATTAATACATTTAGGACGTAAAATGATAGCATTGGAGATTGGAGGTTTTTGCAGGGCACGAATGGTTTATATTGTGTGTTCCTATCCGTGTTTATATAGATGGAGTATTTGTGAAATGTTATTGTAAGATATAGGACTCTAACATAGATTTTTATTTTCTATTTTAATTTTCACACAGATTCTGAAAGGTACAGGTGATTTGGAAGATGAAAAAAAAATGTGAGAGGCAGTTGTTTGTTTTTCGGTGTGTTTGTTAAGCCATAAAACAAAGGTACACATTATCGTTTGTTTGTTTTTTTGCTGGAAATAGAGGCTCTCTGCTGTTTACTCTCTTGGTTCGCTGTTTCATTCAGCCGCCACCAGATGGCTCCCTGTAATCAAGAATTGGATTTTTCATCTCAGCCATTTTCTGTGCAGCAGCAGGCCTCCACACAGACGCTGGTCGATTTGAGTTGGATTTGAATTGGAACTGACGGACGTGTATATGTGTGTATATATATATACATTTATATATATGTGTATACATATATATGTATGTGTATATATATATATATATATATATGAGGAACCAGACTGCTCTACTGCATTTGGACTTTTCAAAAGCCGAACTTTCTTATGAAAAAAAAAAAAAAGTAAAATGCTTTCTAAAGAATTGCTACAATTGATGATTCTACAAAAGGTCTGTACACACTCCAGTAATAAAATACCTTTAAAAACATAATTTTGTTACTCCTGAAATTGTGAGATCATTTTTCATGTTTCATGCCAGGAACTGTGGGCATCGTTAAAATGCGAAGTTTGGTCGTAAGAGAAAACTTCATTGTCCCACATGGAAATTTGTGTGTGTGTTTTGAATATAATAAAAATCCATCTCCTCTGTATTAAAGTGAGCATAATTCAAAGTGTTACAGAACGAATGGCAGACAGATGACATGCTACATTTATTTGATTTGACTGAAAGCCTCGGGAAACCCAAGATCAACACGCATGTGGGTTTCTGTACTGCACTTATGAGGAGCAAATGGACTCGCAATGGAAAAAAAATCAATTTTAGGTTCACAACTTTAGGATGGGAGTGGAGCACAGAGGCTTAAAGGAGCGTAACATACATTTTACACAATTGTTTGGGAAGAGTATCTCGTTGCTCAACTTTACCTTCCTCACTGATTACATTTCTGATACCAACCATTTTCTGGCTTGTAGTCTGTTTTGCATACAACCTCCCCACGACCTGATCCCATTTTCAACGGCACAAAGATGGAACACAAGTAAGCAAACATGCAACCAGCAGGTCATGCGAATAATGTCAGTGTTCGACCATCTGACCTTAAACCTACAACAACTGATTATTATTTTTTTTTTACCACTTGGGGGCAACAGAAATAAGCTAGAAACACGACACTGGCGTGTTATCACTTTTCAAGTTGATATGGCAAACGTGTTAGCAAGCAGCATTGCCTAACTCACACATCCAGCAGAGACGGAGCAATGTCAGCATGTTTTCAGTCATGTTTCAGGTGTTTCATCCTGGTTCATTTAACTTAGGTCTTTTTTTTTTTTCATAGTTTTGGTCACTATTTCTCTGGGTTATGATAACACTGAACTCATCAAAGTTTACATTGCTACAAAATCAGATGATCAACAGACAAGCCAGTAATGCATCCAGGTGATCTAAACTCCTTAATTTGCAAGTGAAACCAAAGGTCAGCACACGTGAAATGTTGGTAGTAATCCCACCGTTAAGTCCAGCAGGTTGGCTAACCCACAACTGTCTGATTGCCTGACTGCTCGCGCTTCTTGCAGTGTTGCTCATCTTCAAGTGATGTTGACGTGTTCCCAGATCTCAGTCATTTAATGTCATTATAATCAATAGAAATGATGACCAACACTGCGGGAAAAAAAAATCCCAACACACCCAAGTTGTACTACGCTGGAAAAGTAGGGTTTAATGTATGAATATATAAGGTACAAAAGGTTCAGTCCACCATGCAGGCAGCAGTGAGCCAGCCCGGTTGTGGGACAGAGCCCAGGCCTCGATCCTGTCCTGGGGCTACAAGCTGGCAGGGCGCAAACAAGTCAGATGGGGGTCAGTTTCCCAGCCATCCACGGAGGCCGGGACCTGAGACCTCCTCTGAGGGCGCCCATCTGATGCCTAATCCCCAGGAAATACAGGCAGGTTTCACCCCCCTTTCAACCCCTCCCATCTCTTTCCCTCAACTCCACAGTCCATCCCCTCCATCCTTCCCTGCTTCTCCTCGCAGGCAGAAAAGCCCCATAAATTCAAAGCATCTGTGCGGGCAAGGGCCAATCCGAGGGCCGCCTTTCCCAGAGCCCGCGCAGATGAAATTTTATTCTTTGCACGAAAAAATTACAGGGGGAGGGGGAGAAAAAACAGAAAATAAAGTAAAGCAAACAGCGGGGGAAGATCAAGGAGGAGAGGAGATGAGGGGTAAGGAGCTGGTCATCAGAGATCATCTTTTCAGTGTGTTCATAAGAAGAAAGTAATATTAAGTTCTTTATGGCCGAGAGTCCTGACTGGAGCCTGATAACAACAACAGTCTACTCACAACAGCTACTGACTTCAGACACTTACTCTAAATGTTGGTGTTCAGCTCGTTGAACACGGAAGAGGGTCAGTTGTAGCAGATTATGGGGGTCGAAGAAAAGGCCAACAAGCCTCATGTTTCTTTGCAGCTTTATCACTTTGTGACACCCAAAGTGACATTTCTGAAGAGGAGAATTTCAATTATAATACTTAAAAATACCATTAAGTGACCACGCTTTGGCACAACAGAGCTGATACTGAAAACGGCTTCTGTCACTGAGAAACAAAAAATAAAAAAATATATCTGTTTTTCAAGAGTGATGTGGCCAAGAAAACTGTTAAAACGTGCGACACAACAGAGCAAAGAGATTCCCCAGTTAAAGCGTAAATACAGGATCTTTAATTCTCAAGTAACCATCCAAATACTTTAGAATTAAAAAGAATGTATTATTTCAAAAAAAAAGAACTGTATCAATCATTTCTGATGATTGTAGTTAGAGTGAAAGCAAACTCCTTGCGTGTTGATTTTCATGCTGTTTTTGAAGCTGGCTCACAAGAAATCAACATACTTTATTTGCTGTTTTGTACTGACATGAAATGATGCGATACATTCGTCGACAGTCAGACTGGCAAATTAAACTTCACAAAGAGGAAGCAAAATGTTTTCTCAAAGATATGAATATTTGTTTTTCTGCTTTCCAAGACCTTGCTGGTGTTGCTTCACCACCATACACAGTTTGAGATAATGTTTTCCAGCTGTGACTAGCTCCTCATTTTCCGTTGCGCATTGCACTGTGCGTGGAACAAAAGTGTGAATCAACAGAAAGGTTCAAAAGTAACTGGCCCTTCTTTAATGTGAACATGCTTAGAATCAGCTTATGTCTCCTTTAACCTCCACGGTGACCCCTGATTCTCGCTGGACCCCACTTTGGGAAACCAATGCACCAACCTACTCCCCGTGTTAGAATAAGTTAATGAAAACCTCCTAAACCCCTCTGCGGTGAAACTGGATTTCGAGTGGAGCAGGAAATAAAGCCTCTGTGAAGTATATTTGTGAGCGTGGTTGGCGTTTTGTGCTTCTCAGCGGCGGTTAAACAGTAGCCGTTGGTTGCCTTTTGGTCAGAGCCGGGTTTCATGTGGTCCAGGACAAAGTCGCAACAAGAAACTGGATTATTTCCAAGAACTCAAGAGATGGATTTACAAATGAGCAAATATATATATAGCTCATGTGACCCGAATCGGTTATTTTGAGAAACCGTGGAATCTGGGTTCAAATTGGACCCGACTCAACTAGAATGAGTCATTTACTCGGTTTAACCAAATGAGGACAGCTCAGACTGTGTCAAATGTTTAAACAGAGAAAAACTGTAAACCCTACTGGCTAAAAAAAGAAAATTCTTTTCACCTCCTCTCTCATATTTCACATTTCTGTCGTCCACAGCCGCCTGCCAGCATGGCTTAATGGGCGAATCTAATCTCAATCAAAGCTAAAGCTACAGCACTTCACCTTGGCGTTTCCAGAAGTAGCCGTAGTTAAAGTTAAAAAACAAAGTTATCTCTCTTCTCCTCGGGACCTGATTCGAAGCGTTGTTTTGAACACGCGGAGATGAATACATACACGCTGCAACAGTAAATGTGTGTGAATGCAATTGCAGTTCTTGGCCTTTAATCGCTCTTCCTTCTGCATTTTGCAACCATATCGCTGGACACAACATTGATTTTGGCTGATTTTGCAAACCCACAATCACGTTCAATTGCGTTTTTTGACCGTCAGTGCCAACATCTTTGGAGCCAAAGTCTGAACAATTTTGGTTAATTCACATGAGAGATTTCTGTGCTTGTTTTCGGACTGCTCTTCTCAAGTGGGCAGGGCTCTGCTGGAAAAAGTCTGATGTTTGTAATATATGAATCAGAATCTGATGGCAGTTGTTCGCCGGTCACTTTTGTCGCCAGGAAGATTGGCATCTTCCTGTCTGTCAAATCTGATCAACCCACACAGTCTCTCCCTCTCTCACTCTAAGTAAATCTAAAGTACCTTCCCTACAATTGTGCAATATAAACGTAATTCCCAGAGGTGTTTTTTATATGCTCCCTGGCCTCTTTTACGTAAAGAGAACACCACTTCCTCCACTGGTACTGAATGTTGGCACTGGACGTAAAGGATGTGCTGCAGAATCATCCAATGTGAGCGATTTTTCCTAGAGAGACTGGTCTGGCATTTCAACAGGTTACTAAAAAGGAAGCTAGGCTCTACTCCTATGGCCTACCATGAGCCTGTGTCCCTTAATCTCATGATCAACAACCATTAAACAAGGCTAAAGAAGAGATATCCAAAAATCTTCCAAACACTGGGAGGGAGTGCCACCCATCCCCACTGTGTCACCTGTTAGTCCACAAGTCCTTACTGAGCCTGGGTGTCTCTGTGTCTGCAGCGTCAGAGTGTCAGGAGATAAATTGGTCCGGACAATGAAGGCCGCTGCCTCTGACCCTCGCCTGCCACCTCGAAAGGGTTAAGTCGGATCCCAGGCTGGCCACATCACACTGTTGTGCCATTTAGTGCAGGAAACCTGATAGTTTGGTTCCTTTTGATGGCCTGATTCCCAGGCTTAGGAGAATAAATGAAATGCAATCCCCGCCTAGGCCTCAGCTGCAGCGCCAGGGCATGCTGATTTAGGATTTTCATCTGGGGAGCTTTCCCCTCCCTTCCTGCTCCCCCCACCTCTATCCACCCACCACCACCCCTGACCCACTGAGGAAAATGGTGAATATGGTTTAAAATGTGGCTTTCGTGCAGCCATAATGAAGCCTCAGTACAGCTGTCAGTCACCGCGAGGAGTCAGAGAAGCAGAAGACTGCTGCACCGGTGGGAAGGGAAAAGAGAGGATGGGGGATGGAGATGTGTCACCCAGTGGCTCAAGAGTCTGAGATTCAGAATATTCAGTCCTGATCCCCAATGCCTCCTCGCAGTGTGAGGGGCTTTAGTAGAGCCACCAGTCTTACAGCCGAGGGGCGATGACAAGCCTGTAAAATGTGTTTAGACTACTGAGCTGAGTGTCGCCTGTGTCTCTGAGTGGCAGAGCTGTGTCTGGGTTTTGAGGGATGATGAAAGAAGAATACATCCCTATTGTTAAGTATATGTTATGAAGCATCGAGTAGCTCACACCTGTGCTTTGTCCTTCAAGCACACATGGCAAAAAAGCAGGTTGCAAGGGACAAATGCAGAAGGATTTAAATGAAACGTGACAAAAATTGAGGATGAATTGATACGGGAAGCAACCAGGAAATCCAATATAGATTTAATAAACAATAGAGATAGATATCAGAAGTGATAAAAGGGAAGGAATGTGCAAGTATTGGGAAAGCTGTCACAAAGTGCAGTTGAAACAATCCTCTAACACATGCAAAGTACCATAATGCTCATATCAAAATGCACATTTAAAGCCACAAGTCTCTTTAAATCTTGTTTAAGGGGCACTCCACGTTAAATTCAGTTAGTTTATAGTTTACTCATGAGCTTTCACTAGGGGCAGGGGAAGTCTAACAAAAGGTGCTGTTGAGTTGCATTATGGGAAATGTACAGAAGGATCCAGCGTTTTTAAAGTCAGGAAGTCAATGTTAAATCTGCCTCTTGCAAACATCCCAGCATTGTGAAAGTGCAATACCAAATCAATGACGTGCCCCTTTAATATTATATAATATAATAAAGTTAATGTACTGTCAAAATATTAATCTATTTGGCAAAGTAAACATGTGTAAATGTAAAAACAGCACATTTACGGCAGCTGCGGAGAGAAATGTTGGCCTGCTCGTCTGGTCGCACCTGTGCTGTGTGAACAAGCCAAAATAGAAATGAACTGCACAAAGTCCAACCGTATGAAAGGTTGTGTTCTTGCAGACTGACAAAAACAGCAATCTTTGGCGATTTTAGAATTTCAACCACGTCACATTGCTGAACTTCAAAAGGGTTACTTATTACAGCTTTAATATCCAGAAAACAAGTAATGTAATGTCAGTACAAGGCTCAGCAGCCGTCACAGCCAGTGTGTATTGTTTTACACTGAAAGAGAGGTGATGTTTCATAAGAGAAGACGGGAAACTATTTTGGCAAGCAGAGTGAATATTTGGCTGGAATTGGAGGCCATTCTGTAATGCAGCTCTTCTTTGTGGTGAGAAGGGTGTACCAAACATTGTTGCATAATTTGACTTTTGGGAGGGTAATTTACAATATAGTACAAGTCAGATACGTTCAATTACGAATTTACATGAGTCATCTAATGTCAATCTAATATCAGCCTGTGGATGGAAACGCTGGGAGGGTTGGCTCTATCTTTCTTTCTTTCGTTCGTTCTTTCTTTCATTTGTCACCCGCAGATAAACATGGTCTGTGTGCTGCTGCCGTGTGATACATGAGCAGCAGTGGGTGGTCGCTGCAATGTCTTCATCCACATTTTGGTGAGCAGTCAAACTGGAACAGAGTTTCATTACAGTGGAATAAAGCAAAACCAGTTCTGTCTGCTGAGGACATTGATTGAGCCTTTGGGTTTTAGTGAAACGCAAAGAATGTTGACTTTGTATATCCAGTTTTAGTACCTTTCTGTTTTCCCTGTACTTCCTTACAGTGTTCTTTATGGGTTCAGTTTTATAACCACAGGGTCAGTAACATGCCTTTAAAATATACTGATACTTCTGATAAAATCTACTTCTTGGACATAAAAAAGGTTTCCATTCAATAGACGTGAAAAGAGACCGAAAGCTTCCTAATCTGCTCACAAGCAGCTGATGCCAGATCTTCCAAAATAAACTTTACTTCACATCCCCATTTGATAACAATCTGAAGACCATAAACTTTAACACCGGTTTAAATGTTAATACACAGTTAAGACAAATCTGGCATCCTAATTGAGCTTTCTCATGAGGGACTGGCTTGAAAATTAGCTTAACCTTTCAGTTTTAGCACTTGTTTGAGCAGGTTGTACTAATGACTGACCCACTAAGATGTAATCCAGAACTGAATTTACACACCGAAAACCTTGTATACGCAGGTTTTTCATGTGGTAATGAACAAATGCTTTTTTTCTTGACACCCAGCTGGTTTTGAAATTGTGGCAGGTTTTTGACAAGGTTTTAAACACTTGAGGATTTTGCAGGCAAAGGCTTGAGTAGCCGACTGTATTTTAACAAGACCAACAGTCTGACCGATGTCCAATTACACTATGAAACTCTAACGTGATAGTTGGAACAAACATACGGACATTTATGCTATTTGTGGAGCTTTATTAGTGTTGGGACCAAAGATATCAAGTTTGTCCTGAGGGGGGCGCTACAGGAAAGGCCGTGGGGCCATTGAAATCATAAAGGTTTTACCCTTTTGGAAGAAAATTTCATAGCAATTTGCCCATCTGATCATGAGATATCTCGTGTGCAAAGTTTACATTTTGGCCTGAGGGTGGCGCTTGTGGAAAGCCGAATGAGTCTAAAATCGAAAATCTAATGGTAAGTCGCCGAACACAGTGGGACATTTTGGTGTGATGATGGCGCTACAGGAATGGAATATCAGCAGCAAATTTCATGGAAATCCAGACTTCAAAACTTAATGGAAAATTCCATGTTATCATTTTACAAAATGTTGTCATCCAAATTAATTACTTTTACGCTTTATTTAAAGAGTGACGTAACACCCCTTGTAAATCTTGTCTTTGCTGACATCTAGTGGTTTAAATGTCTCAGCTTGCTGCAGCGACGTATCGGTGTACTCCGGGACACCGTGACATCACTGTTGGACGTGGCTGCAGGCACAGAAAAGCAAATTTCTAATCAGAGGTGAAACAGGCTTGAAACTTTCAACCAGTTACTCTTTTAAAAACTAACAAAATGAGTTGGAGGATTTTGATTTAAATGTGTTAATGTGTTTTATTTGATGTAATATGTGCTAGTGGGATGCAGTCTAGTTTAGATTAGTTTCATTTATTTGTACAAATATATAAAAAGACAGTAAGAATTAAAACCAAAGACTAGAACCTAAAATGGCTCACGAAGATACCCCCGTTTAAAATATCAAGTCATACAAAAATAAAAACAAAGATTGCGTAATTTATCAGAATTGACATTGATAGAAATGTACAATTTACATAGAAATGTATGTTGACATGTACTACAATGAAATACATAAACTTAGATATCTTTTCAGGCATGTTTTTGAATAATGATAAAGTAGATGTGGTTCATTGTTTTAAACATACATTTATTTACTTATTTATTTGATTGTAATCATGAATATAGTTGCCATAATATGAATTATATCGTTATCTTATTGATATCATGGTATTGATTTCAGTTATTTCACAGCCCAAGGGTGTCATGGTGTCAACATGATTGCAGTAGTTTCTGAGATACAGTATATTGATCGCCACCCTTAGTCCCTGCCAGTAATGAACCAAAATAAGATGTGGATGTGTCATTACGAATCAGAACTGCTGAATTACAAATTGGGCGTTTAAGTGAAGGACAACGACAATGGTGGGAGTTGAGATTCTTCTCATGGGAACTAGGACAACAGGTCAGGTAATGCATCACTGAACAGCTGTAAATTGCTTTTATTGGTCGTGCCAGGGTCTTAAGGTTAGACTGAGGTTATTCAAGGCTCAAACATCTCCAGACACACTCATATTGGCACATGAGATATATGTACACAAGATCTTTGTCTCACACACACACACACACACACACACACACACACACACACACACGCGCACACACACACACAGGCTCTATCTCTTTGTCTGCAGGGTTAATGTGAGGGCCAGATCAAAGGGTCAGGTCCAGGAGATAAACTCCGGCCCTGGAGGTTCCAGCCCCTTTCTCTCTGTATATCTGCAAATCATTAAGCTCAAGGTGATTCACGGCAGCTCACCGAGTAGCCCCCAGAGGATTCTGGGCTTGGAGGAGGATTTGTCCGAGCCATTGCCATCGACCCCGCTGCCACTCTCGCTGACGTTACTCTGTCGATCGGCTTTGAGCCTCTGCATGCTCTGAATCAGACATGAGAGAGACACTCAAGACACCCCTAGAGATGAAAGACCCTTCACCTCTGACAGGATGGGATCTTGCTGAAAACCCACCACACAAATTATACTCTCTACCTGCTTTGTATGAGGGATCTCCAAGAAGGAATCCTTTTGAAAAAGGCCAAATATTCAGCCGGTTGAATGTCTGGAGGGTTTATTAAGCAGAACATTTTCAATGGGAAGCAAAAGGCCGTGCTTGTTCCTGCTTGATTTGGAATATACTTCTAACAATGTAGACAGGGGCGGATGAATGCGCACATGTGTCATCGCTGCTGACACGCTAAATGAAGGGTATCAAAGCGCGGAGGTTTGGCATGGAGGGAGGGCCAGAATGAGCGAGAGAAGAGAAGAAAGAGGCGTAGGAGAAGCGTAGGAGCGATAAGAGCAAGAAAGGAAAGTAGGAGAGATTGAAGAAAAGAGAATGAGCCACGAGGAAAGAGGCACATCTGAGGGGCACCAGCAGCTGGGCAGCCTTTCAACAAACAGGCTGAAAAAATGTAAAGTTGACTCGACACCGCAGCCTCTTGGTTCCCCGTCAGTATGCTTCTTCATCACTGTGACAACCGTGTGTGTATGTGTATGTGTATGTGTGTGGGGTGGAGGTTGGCCTCCGGCTAATTGGGATCCCAACCTCCTTCAGAGGACTGAGACGGCTCTCACCTCAGTGCTTTGACACCTTCAGAAGGAGACAGGTGACGCCAAGGTGCCCCCCCCCCCCCCTCCACCCCCACCCAGCAAGAGAGGAAAAGGGGGAAGAAGAAGGGTGGAGGTAGGATGAGGGTGCACCTCAGGGCGGGCTTTGGCGCCGTGACTCAGGTTCGCCTCTGTGTTTGCGTTAATGTTGCTTTATCTGTGTTTCCATGTGTGTGTGTATCCGTCTGTCTGTATTCGTGCATATACATGTGGAAGCCTGCACACCCCGAACACGGGCAGGTGAGTGTGTGTTCTCTGTGTCCGACTGTGCGTTGCCAGGTATTTGGCAGGGTGTGTAGCAGGGTGTGACCGCTGCATGAAACACTGACAACAATGACAAACTGTTTCAAAATTTCTTAGGTGTCAATTAGAATTCCTTTGAAATGTGGTTTGATGAAATACATAAAAACATTGTTGGCACATCTATTAATAGTTTACTTGCACGTCTGAAGACTGAGGACAACTTTTTTCGTCTTTGACAGTCAGGAAGGAGCATAAACCCCTCAACATAGTAAATATATTAGACAGCACACCGGAGGACTGGTCAGTAATGAGAGGAGCTCTGGTGGTAAGCTGACATGTGTTGCTGTACCAAAACAAACATGGCCGCCAGCCAGCAGCTTGCACTGTTTATACGTAATTGGTGCTGAACATTTTTTTATTTAATTTATGTATATATAAGTATACATGTATGTACTTTTATACCTGTATCAAGCACACCAAAGTAATTAATACTCAAACACAAAAAATAATATATTAAATCAATAATTATAATTATTACAATAATGACACTGTGCCTTTCATTGGGTACATTTCATTTGAACAAACGTCTGTCTATATTCTGTCTAAGTCTATGTTCACCATGCACAACATTTATAGAATTATTCTGAATAAAACTGTAATGTAAACAAGGAGCCTCTTAAACCACATATTTTAATTATATATTTATTCTTCAATATGTTGTAATAGCTAAGCTAATTCACATGGGCCTAATGTATTGAATGTGTTGATGACAACATGAATAAAATAAATTACATAAACTGTGTTTTCATATTGAATTTCATTCTCATAAGAAAGGGATTTTTAGTATTTATTCAGTCTCGTTCCCACGCCTTGAAACAATTTTCATGACAGACGACAAACAATATTAAAGGTTTGCCTCTTCCAAACAGAATATTGTCATAAAGCTGCAGACCATTTGCAGATCTGTCAGCATTTGGTTGGTGTTAGGCTGGTGTGCATTTCAAACGCAGGGTGTGTCCCTAAATCCACTCGGGCTGATCTGCGCAACGCAGCCCCACCGACGCCACCAACCTCAGCCAGCTGATTTCCTGAAACACCAGAGTCCAGGAGCAGATGGGGAGATGGAGATAAATGTAGACAACAGGGCCTTTGCAGTTGCATCACCGGTCTCCCTGGCAACCATGTCGGCATCATAGAGATCCATTAGTGAAATGGCTGCGATTACGATTAGTGAGATAACATGCTGACATTGTTTTATCAAATGTATTATATATAATGTATATAATTTCCCAACATAATCTCAGACATTTTGAAATATATTAATATGGCCCAGTTATAAGAATAAATAAAAACAATAAAGAGGTACGAGTCAGCACCATGCATGGTCGCCATGGCAGACTGGTATGAATAAGAGGCAGACTGTAAAGCACTTTGGACAAAAGTGTTATATTAATGCAGCCATTTACAATTTAGTTATTGGAAGGACCTCCAATATGGCCGCCAGAGCAGGTGATATGTCACATTGTGTGAGCCACCTGTCAGGTGTAAAGCTGCATCAATGTGAAGCACTCTAAAGGAAATGAAAAATACTCAGTAAGGTTTTCCTGAATAAATAAGGCCTAAAATATAACATGTAGATATATAAAGATGATAAGAGTGGAGCGAGTGAACCAAAGCAGTTAAATAGCAGGAAGCAAATCCAAAACAATGATCTGAAACACACCGTAAAGCTTTGTAGCTGCACAGTTGGGTGATCATTCACTACAAGCGACCCCTTTCACATCACAGTCATTTGATCCATCGTTGATGTAAAATACTGACCATAGCAGCTTCACGCTCCACTAGCCCTTATTTTTAGGGCCCGAGCAGGGAATCCTGCAAGGACCCTATTGTTTTTGCTCGGATTATTTATATTAAAACTGAAACAAATGACTGATTGAAATATGAAAAGGTTGGTAGTGCTACCAGTCATCAGAATCAATGCCCCATCTGCAGATTTTTGTGGCTTTCAGTTTTAGGTTTTGGTTCGATTCCATCAACACCCCATACAGTATAAAACAGTGGGGATCCACTCCAGATCCCAGCTGACACAAGCCAGCAGGTGTTTTACTCAGGAGCTGGTGGATAATCTCTTTTTCTGCATAAGATCTGAAAAGATTTGAACAATGCCATATGATTATAACTTGGCTGGTATGAATGCAAAATAAAAATACAGTCAAATAATTTTTGTGTTAACAACTCTTTGACTTAATTCATAGTTTCCAGTTCAGGAACCTGGAGAACTCCAGCAGGTTATGATGTAGGTTTTTTCACCTTGTTCTTGCATGAGTAAATTGCAGCTAAATGTTAATCCTTTCTTGTACAAGAAGAATGGTACTATAATTTATTGGGAGATTAAATTGTGGTGTTGAGAGATGAAAACATGTATTATTCCGCAGGGGAGATACATTTATCTTAATCTGTCCTAATGTTTCCCTCAACGCGTAAGCAGTTATCTTGTGGCTTCTGTGGCAGGTAAAGTGGCAAAGTGATGAAATTTGCAGATGAGGTTTGGTGTCCACCACACAGCAGAATTTCAGAGCGGCTAATGCCGGAGGGTTAAAATCCAGCCAGGGTGTGAAAATATTCCATCGGTGTTACATAATAGAGTTTTTATCATTGCATTATGTCATAGATCAGACCTTTGTGGGTAAACAACACCTGTTTTAAAGGCAAACAACAAGTGCTTATGATCAAACAGCGGGTGATGTGTGATCATCTCAGGCTGCGCTCAGTCTTTACCGCCTCACACCATCGTTAAAGACACAAAACGGCATGAGCGCGATGGAAAAAATATTATTGGCATAAAAGCAGTTTCGGATTTATCTCCACATGGACCAAATGAGAGAGTCAAGCAGAACTGTAATGGGCTTCATCTGGATCCAAAGCTATTAAATCCGGCACCTACATATTAATATCCTACTGGCAGTAACAGACACCAGCACATGCACTGATGGGAAATGCAATTAAGTGTAGACATGCTAGCTTATGAGATCATCCCTCTTGTTAGCCACAGGTCGTAGGAACTCTTTCATTTGACCTTTCCTTGTTTTTATCCCAATTAACAGAACGTAAAATACTATTTGTTGTGAAATCTGAATAATTTTTCCCCTTCTAGATGACTAGACAAGTTATTTTATTGAATAGATCTGATCTGCCTCATTAGCTCCATCATTATACGTGCAATATTCTCACAAATCCATGCTTTGCTCAACTAAAGGTACACTGACTGATCTGATCAAACACAGGTCACTTGCCAATATCGCACACGGATGACGTTCACAGAGTAAAAAAAGCCTAATCGTCGCCAAACTCCACTTTTTCCAGATTTACACTCCGGTGTGTAAAAATAAATCCAACTCTGTGGGTATAGAAGACTTTTACAATGCAGAACACCTCAGCCCAGCTTTGCCCTGATGCCACATAAGTCATGACCTGTCAGCTCATTGATCCTCAGACATCCTGAGACGCGTCAGACCTCACGGAAACTGCCACGATGGCACACACGGTAGGATGGGCAGGAATAACCCCTCCTCAGGAAATATCCTGCAATGTTGTATTTATGTTAATAGATATGTGTATTTCGTTGCAAAAGAAATACACACAATTCTTGTATACACATTTTTTCATATGGATTCAATGTGGACGTTGACAAAGTACATTTACTTAAACCTGCATTAACTTGATTTTTGCCCTCTTTGAGGCAGCGGAAACAAATTGTAAAGACAACATTGGCATATTATTAGCTTGTTAAATTGTTATGTTGAACTTGTTAGCAGTTGCTTATATACACATACACAAGAGCAACATTAGCATTGATTTGGAGTCGGGTTTATGGGCACCTGATGAATGTAAGTCCAATATTTGCTCTAGTTTTCGCTCCGTTTTGATCTCGACTAACTCCTGAGAAAATGAACTGGTCATCTAGCAGCTGAAAGCTGTTTGCCAACTCTGCCAATCATGTCAGTTGGTGCTGGGCAGTTAGCATACAGTGGGTGTATCAGTTTATCAGAGTTTTTTGCTGAAAACAGCTGCTTGCGGTGGGAAACGACATTGATGGAGCAGTGAGAGTGAACCAAAACAGTGAAGTGGGCTGGAAAACCAAAACAATGCACTGAAAGATGCTAAAAATCTTCATAGAGCTGTGGGGGACTGCAGAGCCTGATGAAGACTGTCTGGGGGTTCGTCACTACAAACGTCATTTAATTCATTTTTAATATAAAAATATTGATTAGAACATGTTAAACTTAAGTGAAAGTACCTAAAACATATGTGTACTATACTAAATGTTTTTCATGGCACAGATTAATATTTATATATAATATGAATATATAGGCATCCTTAAGGATACCACCCACCCGGCACATTCACTCTTCGCCCCTCTCCCCTCAGGCAGGAGGCTGCGGAGCATCCAGAGCAGGACCACCAGACTGAGGAACAGCTTCTTTCCGGAAGCTATAAGACTGCTGAACTCTGGTGGTGCTCGGTAGGTCATGTGACCCGAAACAGGGACATGTGCAACATTCCGCCTACTGGAATTTATGCCCTTTTATTGTCTATTTTCATTTAAATATATTTCCCTTGTTATTTATTTTATTTGTTGGCTTTTAACCGGGACCTGAGTGCTTAATTTCGTTCTATTTCATGTCAAAGTGTAGATTGGTATGACAATAAAAAATCCTTCAAATCCTTGAATATTTACCCACCGTGTGTTGCAGGTGTACTCCAACCACTTACAGTAGCAGAGGCTGACTTACCCTGACTTTTAGTCCTTAGTATGTGTCAAGCTACAAACACTCTGAATCCTACAGTTCCCATGAGGTAACTCGATAGTGTCTGTCATAGGTTCCTCCCTGCCTGGTAAAATGCTTACATCTTTCAAACTCCATGAAATTAGTGTTGTCAACCATTAGCACCTCAAAAACAAAAAGAGATCAAAACTACCCCTACGTCCCTGGTTCGTGATGCATACATATGTCACACAGATACCTCAGCCCAGTCAGACAGACCCTAAAGACATATTACGTCTGGGAAAATCTCCCCAGGAAGATGGATAGGTGGAGCCAACCCGGTGGTCTTCAGCCTGGGATGGAGACTGAGAGTGGCTGAATCAGAAAGTCTTTGGTGTGCAGCTGGAAATTGTGCTTCTGGATGCATATGTAAACACGGGCCTCTGTGTGTGTGTGTTATGTGTGTATTTTAACACAAGAGTGAGTTTGTATGTCTGTGTCGTGTCGTCTTTTTTTGTGCTTGCTCAGGCCACACATGTACGTCTTTGCCCGTGTGTTTGGGGTGTCAGGGTCTTGACGCTTTAAGCCTTTTGGCTTTATACCTTCAATAAGACAGGACCCGAGGCCTCAACCCATCCCACACACACACACACACACACACACACACAGTCCACAGAGTGTGTGCAGAGCTCAGACAGCAGGCCTGGGTGTCATCTATTCCCCCTCTGAGTTCAAAGTCCAGCAGAACAATGAGACACAATTAGGAGCTTACAGAGGGGATCTGGGCCTTTCGCTGTTGGGTTAACAGATACTGACGGAGGTGCACGCGCAAAATCTTGTGTGTGTGAGTGTGTGTGTAACTCTGTCTTTCACTCACCGTCTGCCTCTTCCTTTTCGTTGAGTCTATCTGTCTCTTTCTTGCTCTTGTTTTCTATTCTCTACCAAAGAAAGGTGTTGTAAAAAGAAAATAATGACTATCAGACTTCATCAGAGCTAATGGAAATGTTGTAATTCTGTGGAGTGGCAGGGATCAGGAGGCCCCCTCACTAATTCCCATTAAGATGATTACTTTTAGGAAGACTTGGTGGTCCAGGAGGAAATGGGTTAATGTGATGAGTGAGAGCTTAAATATAAAATACGATACATTCAGTAAATTTGTTGAAGGATGTTTTAAATGTGGAGAAAAGCAATAAAAGGCAGATTTCTTTTTCAAGAGACACCTCAAGACTAGCGCACAAGAAACCCTGACTGCAGCTAAACAAATATTAAGTCAAGCAACCAACAAACATGTAAGAACAACAATAAACAGAGTCATTATTATAGTCAAAACTGATTTCTAATGTAAGAGTGTTTTTTACATAGGCCTATACTGCAAATTCTGCCTTGAACGAATTACACTTTTATTACTGCCTTGATGAACACTGACACTAGGGGGCTGCAGCTCATTATTATTTTTATTATGAATTAACGTCTTACCTACTTTTTTCAATCAACCAATCAGTTGATTAGTCCAAAAAAATGGCAGAAAATAATACAAAATGCCAATTACAAATTTCTAGACGTTGCTTGACTTCTTTCTACCAACAGTTCAAAACCAGAAATTATTCAATTGACAGTGAGGAAAAACAACAAATCCTCACATTTAAGAAGCTGGAACGAGTAAGAATACCTTGTATTCTACTCTTGTTAACAAGCTCACCGATGAACCACTTCAGTAATATCTGACCCGCTTTTTATATGAATAATATCTCTGTAATCCATATACAGTAATGCACTGACAATATACTTAATACCTCCACACATGTACACACAGAAATACAATTGTACACTCAAACACAAGTAAAGACACACAGGTACACATCTCTACTCCCTCCACCCATTAAGCATATTGTCCATGGTGTCCCCTCTGTCATTGTGTGTGTCCAGTGTAACTGGAGACCAGTCTAGACTGGCTGGCTACTGGCTCTAATCCTCAGAAACATGCAGCTGAATCAATCTGAAACAGGAGAGCTGCCTGCCGTCGCCCCTGTTAGCAGCTCGACAACACAAACACTCATTCATTAGAACAAACATACAAATAACAGACATTTACCAACAGACAGGAGCTGTAATACTAGCCTGATGTATTATTGGTGTTGGTGGTGGTAGCAGTAATTGTGTATATTAATACAGCAGCAGAAATAGTGATTGTAGATTCTAACCACAACTATTTACTCACAGCACAACAGCAGCTTCATGTTTAGTCCAGGAATCATAGGTTTTTATGTTGTGCAGAATTTCATTACCCAGTGTTAAATGTCACACTTTGCTCCTGTCTTCTGCTTCATATTGTTGTAAACTGAATTTGTGGTCAGACAAAACCTTTTAGATTTTCTGATAAGATGTTATAAGAGTTTCACACTAACCACATAATACATAAACTGCGGTGTAGGTGAAGGGAGAGTTGGACGTCTGTTATGAAAACACTAGTTTGACAGGATGCTGTAACAGGGCTGCTGACCCTTGTGAAACAAGGGAAACATGAGTCTGCTCTTCAAGGCTGTACTTCGGCACAGCTGTGCTTTGAGCTGCACATGCTCACAATGACAATGCTAACATGCTGCTTTTTAGCAGGTATAACGTTTATCAAGTGCAACATCGTAGTTTGGCGTGTTAGGATGCTAACATTTGTTAATCGGCACTAAACACAAAGTACAGTTTGCAGGTATTTGGTCAATTAAAAAATTTGACCTGATGATGGCGCTAGATGAAGAGTTTTACAATTCATCTTGAGGGGGACTATGAAGGGCGGCTACAAATTTCACTGCAATCCATCCGAGAGATGTCGAAACAAATAATTCAAAACCACAAATGTGAACCCCATGGTGGCGCTAGAGGAAAGGTCAGGGGATCACCAAAGTTATTAGGCTTCGTCCTCTGGGGACCATGAATGTCTGTAGCAATGTTTGATGGAAATCCATCCAATAGTTAAGATATTTCAGTCCAGACCAAAGTGGTGGATCGATCAACCGACAGTTGTTTGGACCTTTTTGCATTGATTCAAGTTTCTTCAACTCAGTAAACAGTTCATATTACACAAGCTCTGTAATAGATGGATATACAGTGGAGGGTCACACAGAACATTACAACCTCCACCAACTTTCACCTAAACTAATTTCCATACCTAATGTGTTCACAAACGTCCACAGATGGTTTGTAATTGATATGAAACCACATGAGAGTCCTGCTACTGACCATGTTTTGTTTTTTCAATTCTCAGCTTCAAAGCTGCCACCAGTGTCTGCTCGAAGAAGCATATGAAACATAACCAGGGCAGAGGATGTGTCTTTGGGAGAAGTATGTCCAAGTGGTGGAGAAATGAGTGCCTGCCATGTCTTAATACAATAGATTTTGCCACTTCAAAGCAGCGACCGCTTTGCACACGTTCATGAAACGCGATCACTGCAGAAATCAAATTGATCGAAGACTAAAAATGCTGAAGAGCACAAACATATGGTGAGGAGAGAATGTCAGCAATGTCTAGACCTCGTGAAGCATTTTTCCACGAGCCTGACTGACCTTAGATCATCTTTACATCCACGTTCTGGCTCATTGTACAACATGACACTGAGGGATGGTGGGAAGAGAGGAGGGCAGGAATGGAGCGGATGGTATGACAGTCAGACATGGTGAAATGACTCTCCATCTCAGCCATGTAACATGTGTGTCATTTGTCTTGGAGTTTGTCTCCCTCTCTCTCTCTCTCTCTCTCTCTCTCTCTCTCTCAGGCTTCCTTTCTGAGTCTCTATCTAAAGATGAATCTGTTACTGAGGATCATTAGTCTGTAACCAAAAACTCTGAGCCACAGACCTGCTGTCGCATAGAGAGAAAGGCTACTGTACGAGACCAAGACTAATTTCTTTTCCAGAAAGAGTAGACCGAGAGGATTGAAAAGGCATATTTAGATAACGATCAGGACATTTAAAAAAGCAACAAGGGGTGTTGTTTAGGCACCTTGAGGTTATTTGTCGCAAAAATATAAAAGATTTTCACATACTAATTAGAAATGTTCCAAATGGAATAGGTGGAAGTTTAAATCCAGAAAACTCAACTGAGTTCTGGTCAAGGTCTCAAGGTTTCCAAAAGCACTTGAATATGTCCAACTGAATTACAGCGAGATCTATATAAAAAATAATCCACACAAAGACAGATTTTTCTTTTTCATGTCACGGGGCTACAATAAAAACAGCATGTTGGATTTCAAGTGTAATGTACTGGGCCTTAGTAAAGGGCTGGCGCAAGCATACATGTTATACTATTTAAAGAAAAACTGTACCATTTGTGACCACTAGTAGTGCTATACACCAGCGTTTGTTTTTGCAGCTTGCTATTCCACCAATGGGCAGTTTCTGGCAGTGACGTGCAAAGAAACATAGAAATGCACAAGAAGAAGAAGAAGACGACTGCTGGTTAGCAAACCTAGATGAAAGCAAAGCAGGATTTGAATCAATTTGTCCATGGAAATGCCCTCATCACACGTTGCCAGACGTCATACACGTAATGCGTTTTGGTAAGCAACACTGAATGTAAACACAACCTTTGTGCGTTTTCAGCGAAACTCAACAGCCCAACCTTTTCCACCGCGGGTGTGACATTAATTCTTCACCCATCGAGTTATTCCACCACTATGCAGTGAAAATCTAATCTTGTAGTTTTAGTGCCATTCTCTGTCCACTGATTCAAAGAGAACCATGTAAAACTCCCTCTGCACGCCAAACCCAATTTAAACATATCATGGCCTCGGAGGATTGAGTTGTGTTTACACTATGACACCCTCCCATTTCCCCCCTCTCGTGTCAGCCGGCCATCCCTGCCTGTTTTAGCTGAGGACAGCTTGTTTTTCACTGTATATCCTCCGCCAGCAGCGTTTCTCCATCTCTTTCTCTGGGCGGAGATGAAAGCGTCAGGGTCAGACGTGTATATTTGACTGAGGGGGCGACCACTCAGAGCCGCTCAAGATAAAACAACACTGCCTTCCCCCCTCTGCCCTCCCTACTCTCCTTCCTCCAGCCGTCCATCTACCCATTTATCCTCTTCTCATTTCCTCAAACCCTCCTGTCGTCTCTCCCCTTCTCAAGTCAGGTCAGTTCAGCTCAATCGAACATGGTTTATTGGATGTACCTGAGCAACAATCTTAGAGCATCTAAATAAAATAATGAGTGAAAATGAGGAATCTAAAATGGTGGGAATATTAAAACATCTTGCTTTATACTGAATAAATTGAAATGTTTCAGGCTCCCCCCAGAAAAAAATAATTGGTTTGGTCCCTTGGTATTTATTATAATAAAATATGAATATTGAGGAAAAGATAGTGGTGGTTCAGGAGCGTTTGAACCACAATGTCTAATGTGACATATGACGCAACAGAGAGGTGGTAAATATTCATGTAGCCTAGCTATGGATGCAGGACGTCAAACTAAATTTGTCATTTATGAAGTTTAAAAAAACGACTGAAAACCACGGCAGCAGCCACACCTTGCCATGCGCTATAGGTTGAATCTACTGTACTGCTGAGACGGAGCGTGTGAGCCAAAGAGAGTTTTTAAGTGCTTCCAACAGGTGTCAGAAATCAGCTGCTAATGGCTGAAGGTGTTCCAGATCATCTGCAGGTTAGAGAGGAAGCAGCGGTGGACAGAACGGCAGCTGCTGCAGAGGAAAAGCCTGACAGACATCGTCTCACAGCTGCTGCAGAAACAGATTCGAAAGGATTCAGTGAAGACGTTGCTACAGTACGTCTGTCTTATACCGTAACTGTGAGAGCTCGTAAATCTCTACAAGACACACACACGGACACACACGTATACAGGTTCCTCTGTCCACAACTTACTGCAGTTCAAACAGTTTCTATCAAGTGGCTCTGGCCCTCACCACACGTTTAAATGTATACATGCAATCAGTAGGACATATTTACATTATGCAAACAGACACACACACTATAAACAAACACATGCAACATACACACACTATCCCTGTACATGCACACATGTACGCACAATACACACACTCCTCTGCTAAAGACACACATATGGAAAACATGGAAGACACACTCACACACAGTGTACAGCAGGGGTCTGGGTCAAGTGCTGTATTTGAAACAAACACTTCAGCTGAGAAGAACAGGCTGATAACAGCTCAATGAAGCTCATTCAGACTATATCTGCCATGTGTGTAGTGCTCTTCGGGTTGGTGTATGTGTTATTGAGCAGATACACGACACCTCTGTGGCACAGCGCTGTCATAACACAACCCAGACCACAGTTTTATTGTTTCATAAATTGGATTCAATATAAGATGGCCCTCATTATTTAGCAATTGTCATTAGTTTTGCAAGTGTTTATAAAATATCAACCTGATGATAGCAGTGGTTGAAAGTTTAAAGGATCGCCAAAGTTTTAACAATTCAACCCCAGAGGGAACATGAACGTGTGTACCAAATCACATGGCGATCCATCCAATAGTTGTCCAGACGTGTAACTCAAAACCACAAATGTCAACATGCTGGTTGCACTAAAAGGAGATGTTGGGAAATGTCCAGAGTCAGTAGGATTCATCCTGTGGGGACCATGAAAGTATGTCAAATAATTCATGGCAATCCATTTAATTATTGTTGAGATATTTCAGTCTGGACCGAAGATTGCATCTCTAGAGCCATGCCCCTAGCTAAATGGTTAAACTACAGAGCCCTTTAAAGTTGTATTTTGAATGGTATTTTTCAAATCCATATTGTTGAATCCATCTAAACACTAACTCATCTCCAGACTTTTGAGTTTAAAAATGACAACTCAAACTAATGAGACCCAAACACACCATACCCAACGTAACCGGAGAACAGCAAAAGACCAACAGGAAGAAAGAGTGTGAGCGAGATCTAGAGGAGCCTCTGACTCAATTAATCCAAATCAGGGTCCCCCTAATCACGCACCAGACCCATCTCTTTGGGAAATTGCGCTGTTTGTAATTAATGCTCAATTAAACTTGACATGGTCGCCCCAAATCCCCTGTAAGGTAACAGATTAGTCTGCACAGCTGGTCCACATTGGCAGTGCTGAGGCGGCCTCTAGAGTTACCTTGTTAAGGTACATTCCCTTCCTCAATGATAGTATTTATGAGATTTGTTTCATCCCACTGACGGACCTACGGAGAGGAGTGGGAAGCTTTAAAGACATGCTGTGGTAACTTCACCATTTGATTACACCGGGGTAATCACTGACACTTTGTAAGCACACACACACAGGAGGGAAGAATCCGAAGAATCCATCCGCAGATGTATTCATCTTTGTGTGTATTAACTTCTTATTAACAACACATGGCCCTTTGAGGAGAGAAACTGGTGTCTAATTTTCTGCAACAACGATGAAATGTAGTGAATCTGTGCTGTGACGCTGTGTGTGTGTAGGAGCGTGTGTGATATGTGGTTAACAGGGCTGAATGTGATGGGTGGAGGTGGTGAAGGCTTTGTCCTCACTGTGGCATTAGGTGGCCAAGCAGTTATGACACCAGTGACTTGTCTGTGGGAAAATGTGCTCATTTCATCCTCAAATTGATGAATATTGTTTGTCCAAATATCGCCTACCCACCTGCTAACAGCTTCATTGAGGTTGGGCGAAATATATATATATATATACAAATCTCATAAAGTGTATGATAAGTCATCGAGTCTGCAGTAATAAATGTTGTTTTTAATCAATTATATTTGAACACAACTTGAAAAAAAAAATTTGTCCTTTTTCCCCCCTTTACCGCAGTTTATTACTGCCTACAGAACATTAATAAATTGTGTTTTAACCACTGATGAAGCCATTAAATACAACATATAAATTATATATAATACTTTTTTTAACATATGCCATAAGCAATAACCTTAAATGGAGTTTAGAAAGGGTTCCGACGAGGTTGACTTAAAACGCAAACCCGCTTATCTTTTGCCTCATCTGTTGCTCACTCAGGATCGACCTGCATTCACCTTCTCTCTGTCCCTCTGAGGACATTCCAGCATGTAGTTTTATACGCATACCTGTGTGTGTTGTGTTTGTCGAGGGGGCTCTGGCGTTGTTGACTCTTGGTGAATGGTTACGTCCTGGCGTTGTGCTGCGACAGGAACCGCAGCGACCCCATCCCAAAGCTGCGTGCTTATCAGAGAGAAAACCATCACGACAAACACCTCGGCTGTCGACTCAGGCGGGAAATCTGTGGTGATCATTACTGACTAGCTGTGTTTGTGATAGCGGAGAAGTTACATGTGCTGGTTATTGATCAATTTAATGACCTACATGTCAAGGAAGGAGGGTCTTTAATCATTAATCACTCATGAAAAAAAGCATTCCTATGTGGAGATATTTGTTAATAGAAAGTCAGAGCAAAAAATGTGTGTGTGTGTGTGTGTGTGTGTGTGTGTGTGTGTGTGCGCGCCTTTGTGGCCCCCTGTTGGCAGATGATGATGTTTTCTCTCTTCGCAGAACAGCGTGGGACCTGCTCTCGTGTTTGGACGGTGATGAAGTTCAGCGTGTTTGCTTGTCATGAAAGATACAACAAACCCTGCATTTTCTAAACCAACAATCCCACACTCCTCCTGCAGGGAGGACAGAGGCTAAGAACCGGGCTCGAGCCCTCTCTGCAACCTGCGGAAAATGGAAACTGACAGCATGTTGTCTTTCTTACAATATCCATAACAGCTAAAGCATGATTAAATGTTTTTATAGTTATGTTTAAGGCATTCACGAGTGGATGTATTTACTTGATTAACATTTAAAAAAAGACCACAATGTTTCCATGACATTGACTAAAGTGCATTTGTTGCCTCAACTTAACCAGATGGATGCAAACTCAGAATGCAACCCTGACCTCCAATGTCAAAGTCCACTTCTATATGACTAGCATGCCATTAATGTGGCGCTTCGAACACTCAAAAAAGGTTGGCAGTGGACGTAATATAGGTAGCAATTAAGTTTTAAATTACAGCAAAATTAAATCAGAATCATAGGCTTATTATGAAGTTATTGTGTACCTGTGAGACAATAATAAAATGACCTGCTCTGTAACAGGACACATAGTGTGATTCACCAAAATGTCATGAGAGGCTTGAATTGAAAAATTGAGCTGCCACCTACCGAGTGTTTGATTATTAATTAATCTGCTGAATATTTCTTCGATTAATTAGCTATTGATTTAGCCTTTGAAACATTCTATATTTGCTGTTTTTGTCCAAGCAAAAGTCCAAAACCCATTCCATTAACAATTATATAAAATGCAGCAACAAATTTGGTAATACCACGACATCACCCCCTACAGACACTGTACATGTTTACAAATCTCTGAAGGCAGCGTTCACATTGTCTCAATGTTTTGCTGGTGTATCAGAGCCTTTACAGGAAGGTTAGCGGTGAAAGTCAGGTCAGAGGAGGCTGTCTGTCAGCTGGACTGCTGCTTTTCCACCCATATCCTCCCCAAGGTGTTAAAATGGAGCCGACATGGGTGACATGTTAGTATGACGTGAGTGGCGTCAGGGGGAGACACCGCTCCGGGGCGTCCGTCTGAAATCGTAAAGACAGGAGCAGGAGTTATCTGTTTTTGTTCTGAGGTTACAGTCGTGATGTTGTAATGTGTGTGCGAGAAAGTGTGTGTGTCCATACTGTGCAGCAGCAGAAAAAAAATGTTAGCATTTCTTTAATGATTATTTACAGCCCTGAGGATACGCTGTCAGACTTGATGATCTGATCTGTGTGTTTAATGATCTGTGTGTTACTCCTTTCCACTGTCTAAGAGATAATGTCACTGTGAGTTATGTTCTCTCATGTCATTTTCAAGCTAGTGGCTCAGAATTTACCCTAAAACTGATAATGAGTTCTTCAATGGAAGTTTTTACACTAGGAGTACCTACAGAGATGTTTTGCTAATAAATAATTTCCTTAAATTTCACATTTTGCTGCCAAGATTTCCGGTATTTAAAAGTTGTCAACACATTGGTCCTTCTTAGCAGTTTATAAGCATGAACAGGACACATTAAGCTTAAGAACCCAAAAATGCCTTAATGTGACGTCAGAGAACTGCACATACCAAGAATTACCTGTGGTATTAAAGTGGAACAGAGAGGAAAATGCTCACAAACACGATCAGATTTCAATTTGGATTTAATTCTTAAGGTCACTCAGGTCAGTTTGTCACTTTCTATGGATGACGAAGTCACCTAAATTGTAATTTAATTTGGACAAATATACAAATGTAAAGTGTCAGTTAAGTTGCAATTACAGCTTCAATTAGCTCTAAAAATATAACCGAACATAACACATGATCATTAACAAGCTTATTTCTTCTACGAAACCAACATTCACAACCAACAGCATCGTCACTGCTAACAGAAGCATTTTAGGATGCCATGTGTTGAGGACAAGCTTGCTGGATGTTGTGTAACGCTGTGGCTTCCCACCGCTGTCACTGTCTGAGTGGATGGATTTGTGTTTTCCAGAGTCTTAGTGAGGGCAGGAATGTTGTCCTTATCTGATCTGCATGTTAACATGGAGGAAACAATCCACTGTCAGCGGCTGCTTGTGTAAACCAGCCGTGGGGCGCAGGACGAGAGGAAGTGTCAACTCGTGCACCGAGCTGGCTTAAAAGCATTTGGAATTCACGCTAAAACGTTCCAGTTACATCAACCTGTTTCTCCGACTTGTGACGTTGATGTAAAGAGTTTGACTTCATCTCCATTTCTGAAGTGAAATTATTTCTCTAAAAGAGAATTGAGAATTGATTAATAGTTTCAGTTATTCTTTAAAGGGAAATGGCAAAAACAACAAACTCTGGATCCAGCTTCTCAAACACTAACAATAAAAATATTCTCTTCTTTTCATTATATTTGTCTTCTATGATAGCAATCTGAAGTTGTGTGAGTTGTGCCAGTTGCTAATGGCAGATTAAGGGTTATAAGGCACGGTCACGTCAACTGAAAGATTTTCCATAACATGAACAATATGCAAAAAAATATAATTTTTCAATGATTTTGACAGACATTGAGAATGCAACATGAGACAGCATTTTAGTGGGGTTTGTACCATACAACATGTTGCCTTACGTCTGGAGGGTATGATTTGTAGGCTGGGGGCATCTCTGTAGCACCACAATGCTTCATTTATAACAGCATGTTATTTAGACACATTTTATCTTCATCAGAAATTTTCAGCTCCTGCGATTTGGATAATGCACTTACCATGTTGCGATTTTGATAACATTTCAATTCATTGTTCAGGCCTACATGCCGGCCTGGACTGAAGATTAAAAGAGAAGCAAAAAGGAGCTGATATTTGGTGGCTGCTACTACACTTAACGTAAGACCAACGTGTCTGAGCCTGAGCAGAGATTTCTTGGTAAATGAAGACTTCTAGACATAAACGGAGTTGTCTGTGTATTTTACAAATCCTTTTCATTCTTTGTTTCAGGTGATGATTGCATCACAGGACAATCCCGGTGTTCAGGCAATAGCTGGAAAGCACCTAAAAATTACAGTTTAGTGCAAATGTGTGTCTTTAACTTAATTGAACAAGTTAAAAGTGATCGCTCAGTTTGTAGGAAACAAAAGATCCGAGTTGTAAGTCTTTGGCAGCACCGATCCAAACGTCTCAGACAGAAACCACGTTGATTCAGCTTGATCTGCCTTTTGAGATCCTGCATGTGGCATCTGCTCTACAAATAGTTAAATGTACGCTCTGATCCTGTGCAAATGTGGGCTAAAACAGTACAGTCAGCTCTTGCAGGTTTGTGCACGAGTCCAGGGCTGTGTGAGAAAGTGCTCTTTATGCTTCTGCTCAGTGCCAGCTACCCATCACATGTCATCGGTGAGAAGAGGCGTTTATCTGTCTGACTGTCATGAGGCAGAAAGAGCAGCCATGAAAATGTCCCATACGCTCAATTATTTTAGTGCTGTTATATTAGGTGTTTGTGTCTGTAATTAAATTGGAAATGTTCCCATTATTCCTTTGCTGTATCCGAGCAACTAGCTGGTATTTTGTTTGCTTAGTTTATTACAAGAAAGAGGACATTAAATCAAACGCAACTACAGAAATGTCAAAGGTAACACAATACAGTCCCAGATTCATTTCCACCGTGGCCCTCGATGTAAAGCTGACTAAAGAGACTAAACGACATCATACTTCCAACAAACTGACACAGTAAATACATCACCATCCAAAAACATTAATTACAACATTATATTATTATCCAACCCTTATGTAAGTGTAGATTACATAAAAAGCTACAAAACTCAACAACCACTAATAGCAATTTGTTACGTCTGGATTTGCCTCCACGACACAAGCCGGGTTGTGTCTTCTGGAGGAGGGCGTGAAGGTTGGCCTCCTCCCTCCTCATCCCTCGTTAGTTAGGAATTTATTTACTCTCCGTCTAGAGCCGTGACCTGTAATGGACCACGAAGCCCTCTGGTCAACACAGGATTACCCAAGAGCCTCTCCTCAGGGCGAGGACCCTCACGCACACACACATACACAGACTTCACACTGTGCGATAGGCCGCCTAAGCCGCACTGATAACAACCATTACTAATGGCAATTAGCCCATTAGATCCTTGTTAATGCCCAATGACTAGGAGGTAGTTTGGGTGAATGAATCTTGGAGGAGTTGGCCTACGTGGCCCATCTCTCTTTACCTCTTTGTCCTCTCTGTCTCTTTGGAGGAGATATGAATCCCTGTCCAAACAGCAGCAGATGACCATTTCCTCATAGTTTGCCAGCAGTGATGTGGTTTTAGGAAGCTGGTTGATGGGTGCTTTGAAATTTATGACATGCAAGAATTTTGAAATGAGAAGGTCACAAGCAGAAAAGGGCACTGACTCTGTGTTTGACTTTGAAAATAAATTGAAGCAGCAGTTCCTTAAACAGTTTATAAACCAGGCGCACAAGTGGGTAAATTCAGGATTAAACTGGGATTAGGGCTACTTAGAAATTAGCAGAAACAGACTCCTGATTTAGATTATACGCAGCCACAGACTTTAGAAAACACTGAATTAAATAATTACTGACAATTAAATCAACCCAGCAGCACTTGCCAAGTCCTAAGGCCAATTTCCATTTTTAACAATCACCATTTAGCCATCAGAATACACAAACAGTGGCCACGCTGCTGAACACCAGGAGCCAGACTATCTGAGTGTCTAACCTAAGTACCTAAAGCTCAAGTGGTGATCTTTAAATTTTGTTGCTGTGTGCAGGGTCTCCCCACCTCAGGCTCCATTAGAGGACTTTGTGTTAATCCTGCAGGGATTCTGCTGTCCCCTCGCTGCCCCGGGCCTCTGTGTGGGAGATAGGACGGGCCAGAGATGGTTTGAAGGTTTGGAGGGAAGCCCGAACATGGCTAAAATAACTCACCGGCCCTTTTATTTTTTTTTCTCCGCATCCATCCTGTGCGCAAAGACAACACACACATACCTGTTTGATGAATGGGAGTTTCTGCCCGGTTTACTCTGCAGCGAAAACGCCTTGGAGTGACTCATTCTGCATACAAAAAAAAAAGAAAAAGAAAAAGAAAAACCAAGAAACAACAAAGCATGTAAATTTGGAAATGGGGATAGTCCAAAACGTTAGCTGTCTGTTTAAGGCATTTCGGCTGTTTTATTTCAGCTGTGAAAAGCTGCCGCTGTAAACCTGATTTTGTACAAAGCAGCATTGTTAGCAGAGAATAGCTTTGTGTTGTATCCATCCACTTCAGCTGATTATGTTTTTTGGCCTGAAGGATAACTGAGGTGTTTGGCTTTTGTGTTTTGTTTTTTCCACTCTCAGCCAGTGTCTCTGCTCCTCCTTGGTCATAACTTTGACAGCTAACAGTCCACCTCTGTTTGTTTAATTGAAGCCTACAGTAACGATACACTTTGGGCCCAAATTGAGAGCTATAAACCTTTAATTAATTCAACGCATTATGTTAAACCAAACCAAATCACCAAAGACCACTTTTTGCTGCTAAAGCTTACTGGGATTTTACAAGTTTATGTGATCGACCAACACATGACCTTTCTTTAAAGGGGCAATGCACAGATTCTACTGCAACAACAAAGCAAAATTAAAGGGAAGCTGATGGGGTATTATGTCAAATTATATGGTAAATGAGGCTTTCTGCTTCATAAACATGACATGGACTTTTTTACTAATGTAAAAGCAGCAAACTAGCAAACTACTATTTTGAGGAATATGTATCAAAAGTAAAAGAATGGTCCCTTTTCAGTCTGCTTTATCATTTTATATATCATATTATTTTTATAATTTTAAATACTTTATATAGCATACTGTTAGATTGTTAACTTCATGCCTATGCCCCATATTGTATAGGCCGATCATAGGTTTTGTAAATAAAATCTTAAACTGCAAAATAACTACAGCTGTCAGATAAATCTAGTGCGGTGGAACATTTTAACTATATACACACCTGAGTAAATGCCCTTTAAGTTACTCTCCACCAGTGATAACCGTATATATTATGGCAGACTTTGTTCAGGCCACTTTAAAGGGATCACTGAGCAGAAGATGCGAGTTAGCGATGTTGCGCGGGAACATGCAACAGTATAGAGATGTATCCCTCTGCAGTAATGTAGCCTGGTTTCAACTTTGTGACCTGAGAGAGAGAGCGACAGCACGTATAGAGACGTGGGGTGGGGTGGCGGCATTGGCGACGAGTGAAACCCGTTGGACGCCCCGTGACGAAGAGGAACATGGGAATCATGGGACTTTTTGCATCTTGACGGGTGGTACGGTTGCACAAAGTCAACTTCTCACGGAGGGAGTTTCCGTCTGAAACGCCGCTCATTGGAAAAACAATCTGGGTTTACAACAGCAAGCAGGCCACTTGAAAGAGTAAGCAAATGCACATGAATAGGCGGCCTACGTGTCTGTTTGGCAGGGCGAGGAGTGGCGAGTGAAACGCAAGAGAAATATGCTGTCTGACATTTTCTACTATGTGGGAAATGTTTGCTGTCACTTCATGCCAAGCAGCGGTGATGTATCGCGTACATCTCGTCAGCGGACATCTTCATCCAAAAAGAACTGCTTCACATTGATCCAGTGTTTAGCAGGTAGAGTGATGACTGAAGTGAGCCAATTTCAAACACAACGGGCTTAAAGAGGAAAGGTTAAGCGCAGAAACACTAAGTTTAGGGTAGAAATTGTTAAAGGGTAGATGACAACTGCTCTGCATGAATTTCTTCTTGCAGCAACAGATTCTGGAGGAAATGCAGCTACGTAAAACATAATCAACTCTTGCACAGTGGCCTCAACCATTCAGCCGTTTACAACACTTAAAGTCCCGATCGACTTTCTTGTGCACACTCTTTATGTAATGGAACTAATGCTGTGGAGGGGAAAAATGGTTTTGGAACAAAGACTTCATTCTCTGTGAGCAGCCGTGGGTGCTGCTGTGTTTATCGAAGGACTCTGTTGTCAAAAAGACAGATAGTTGCTCTTTGTCAACATGATTCTGCGTAATGACCCTCATTATTTATTTGGTTGCTGCCATGACTACAGTTGGAGAGGTTTGATGTATGGGGTTTCTCAACGCTCTGACAATGCCATTCTCTCTAATGACACATCCAGTGTTTCCCCAGGACTCTGCGCTACATGAGAACCCAGGCGTGAAACACACTAAGGCAACAACGGCTAAGCAGGACTTTGTGTGGCGCTTTGAAGTGCTTTTCATCAGGAGATTATCAACAGGAGGAGGAGAGACTGCCTTGAAATTTACCTCACTGTATTCTGACACCCTGTGCAAACAGAGCAAATAGGTCCAGTAACACAGAAATATGAAATTAACGAGAAGACAGAGAATTACCATTTTCTGTGTCAAATATCCAAACTGTGCATATACCCAGAATGGTCACCGACATGTGAGTCATTTAAGACTGAGATGAGAGAGATTTCATACCTTTTAGATTGTTTTAGTTTAGGTCATTTTAACACCATTTCTTTTTTTCTGGTCTTAAAAATCACAACTGCTGCCAAGTCCTGTTTGGAAGCCAAACACTGGATATTCAGTTTTACTCTGTGAAGCTTGAAATTACATCAAAGTGAAGATGGAAATCATCAAACCTCTTCAGAAAAGCAACCAAACCCTACTTTCTATGTCACACAGCAACTATAGAAGTCAGACAATACATGCAGCCAGTAGTACAGAGTTCAAAGGTCAGAGCCTCAGTGTCCTGGTCTGAGTACATGTTGTAATATGTCTATGTGGGTATTCTGGTGTCAGGTCAGACGTGACGCGCCATGTTGCGGTGTTTCATCACCGCGTTGTGAGGCAGAGATGTTCGTTTGACCAGAAATCTCTGGTCTGAGGCGCAGAGAGCTCTTTGATGTGAGCCTAATATGGCTTGTAAAAAGGGGGATCCTGCACTTTGAAGTGTTGCCTGACACTGTCCAGACACAAGTGTGTGTGTGTGTGTGTGTGTGTAGTAGGTCTGTGTCTGTCATCCTGGAGTTATAAAAAGTGATGTAAACATTGAGAGAGGCCTGGAAAGGGAGAGAGAGAGAGAGACAGAGAGAGAGACAGAGAGAGAGAGAGATCTGGCAGGAGAATATGTTGCTGTCATAGCAGGACAAGAGCAGCTTCTCACTTTATTTTTTTTCTTTATTTAAACTTTCATATATTGCAATATCCACATACTTCTTTTAATAAATCAATAGTCAGGTTTCCACCCCAATTAAGAACAAATTCTAACCACATTTACAGGAAATTTGCAAAAGAACATGCAAATTAACGTGCGTCTCCTTCCACTACTGTTATGTGAATGTTAGGAGTTGGGCACATGAAGTGGTGGCACTAATTCTCCAGTCGGCTGCCATTAAACCACCGCAGAAGAAGAAGGAGCAACAAGATGCCATATTTTATAGAACACCATAGTCAAACGGTGGGAAACATGTTGAAAATGTGATGCAATTTGATGTTTATGTTTGTTTCATGTATTGATTTGAGGAATGTTACAGCCTCCACACAGATCTGATGTTTTTGTGTCTTTCAGTGGATGTTTAAGTCACGTGCTTCATGTACGTTTTGAGTTAATCACTGAGTATGTTTCCAGTGCACTTTTCCACCTCAGCCATTTCACACATTTCCTCATGTGGAAATTGAAAATGAGCATAGAAACGCACTTTGAGTATTTGTTCTACACATTTGTCACCAGTAACTAGTGCATTTTTCTCCAAGCATAATGTTTTAAAGGTTATTTCTGATTTGTTAAAACTTTGTTTTGCAGTTTTGGTCATCATTCCCATCAGCAATAGTAACATTGTACTCATCAAGTTAACTGCTGAGATCTGGGAACGTGACAACATCACTAAAATGAAGTCAGATGCAGGAGCAGTCAGATTATCAAACAAATTTATTTGGAAGAGAAAACGAAGATGAACAATGACATGTTACATGCTAATCATCCAACACAGTTTACGGAGTGACCTCTCTTACTGTACTTGTGCGCACAGACAGTTTTTCAGTGCAATGAGGGATTATTAACAAGGTTTTGGGTAGCGGTTTACATAATCTGGACAAACTGTCTGACTGCACGTGTTTTTTTCTCCACTGGACTTAGTTGTAGTGATGTCACCTTGTTCTCACATCTTATTAACCAAAATTATAAAAATATAGAAGTTGTAATAAACTGGAATCATCCTCCAATACTCTTTTTGTTTAATAGTGTATTTATTAATTTGCCTCATTATGTCGTGTATATGCGTTTGATCAAAATATCATACCAATAAAGCTTAACTGAAATGAGTTAACTTTAACTGTGGCGTGGTGTTGAAGGAAGGGGGAGGCAAAGATGGAGGAAGAGATAAAGAGGGAGAGATAACAAGGCAGAGGAAGACTAACTACTGACTGTTTGTCTTCAGTGAGGCTCTGAGCAGATTCTGAGTTGTACATTTGTTTTCTCTCCTTAAATCCGTGTCTTGCTTCAGAACACTTTGTATGATTTCATCGCAAAGTATCTTATTTTCATTTTCTTGCATCTCTCAAGAAAACATTTTATTGTTTCACTCAGCAGGCAATAGCAATAGTTGGCCAATTTAACATGTAGCCAGAGAAAAACACTGTCCATGTAAAAATACAACATGAAATATATTGACAATAATGGCACTAACAGCACAAAAGAAACAATAATAAAACCATATAGATATACTTTATTCCTATACGTATAGTACCACTATCACCTAGGTTATTCATGTTTTCACATACAAAATAAGACATTCCACTGGCTGAGCTGTCTGGAGAAATCACACATTCCTAAAGTATTACATTTCATCATTTCGACAAAAATAAAGAATATTTTGGAATTCTGGATACTGAAAGTTTGTATAATGTAACTATACAATGTAATGTATGTATGAATGTAATGTAATTGGACAAAATAATCCTATAGATGGCACATGATATATTCTACACATGTAATCATTAAGTTCTAAAAGGTCAACACAACAGCTCTCTTAATATATGATGGGCTTCTTAATGCCTAAACCAAGTGCTATTTTTTGTTATTTTACAGATCGAACGTGTGGTAAATACACCAGGGGGATCCTCTCACTGTGGTACCAGCTCAAACAAAGATAAAGACCTGTTACGAGAGACATAAAAGCCCGAAAGACCTTTAGATAACACATTAAAATGGGAGTAACGCGGCCTCTGCTCCGTGTCTTAACAGCCGGGTTATAGTATGTATAAAAGAGACAAAGATTGTGGATGTGTACAGTATATCACAGCATTAGGTGACACTTATTCATAACAATTTAGAAATTAAACAGAAGATAGAATATCTTCAGCTTGCAAAAGTGTAAAAAACTCAACATGAAGAAAAAAGGGAGAATAAAAACAGGAGCTTTTAGGCAGATTTTCAGCAGGCAGGACATGGGAGTTGGTTTTTTTGGCGGGGTGTGGTGAATAGCAGCTGGTGGCTGGAGTGTATAGATCATGGTGCTAGTGAGGAGGGGGTCAGGGCCAGTGCATCTAACTCTTCCACTGATTGTTATGAAGGGCCATGTGTCAGCGTCCATCCGACCACTTTATAACTCTTGGCCGTTCCCTGCGCCTCTCCTGCAAAAGGCCCTAATGCATTCTCTTTGACCCCGCCAGTGTAAATCAAATATCTGGCCTCAGATCTTGTCGAGCTGCACGGTGAAGCGCGCGTGTGTGTGTGTGTGTGTGTGTGTGTGTGTGAGAGAGAGTTAGAGAGAGAGAGAGACAGCATGGTAGAAGAAGCACTGTGGGCCTGAGAGAATGAAAAGACACGACACAGAGAGAATCGAAGTATAAAAGAGTGCAAAGGAGACGAAAGACAGTCAGAATCTCTTCATATAGATGAAAGGCTCATTTACCGCTCGCAATCGATTACAAATAAAATACAGTCGTGGTTCAACCTGCGTTCAGTTTGAGAAAGCTTGCACATTTGCTTTTGTAAACCATCAAGCGTCCGGCTGGTTTTTCCTGGGAAAACTCCCCAACACAAAGAAAGTGATGTCAGTTATGTTTCCTGTTTATAAGAACACATTAGCCTTCTATCCAGCAACATTTCCCCGACTCAGCCCTGCAAAATGGACATTGTATAACAATACAAAAATTGGCCAGAGAGATCATGGAAAGTGAGATAGATGATGCTGTTTTGTAGACTGGTAGCATTATGTTGTATAAAATGAGGTGATAGCACCACACTAGGACACTGACTTCTGCATTTCCAGACAGTGTATGAAGGAAAAGAAAGATAATATGAGTGTCCCCACTTAAAGGGCATTGCAGTGCTATTTTTATAAGGGAAAAAATATGCCCTCATGTATGGATAAGAAGAAATCCAAGCACTTAAGTGAATTATTAAAAATAAAAGTCTTCAATAAATATGGACTAGTATATTATAAATATATAAAACATATACTAATGCATATTAGCACACCTTCCTCTGGGTGTCTGTGTGTCAATGTATTAATGTTTCTATTGGCTGACTGTGCAGCTGAATTTGCACGGTCAAACTTGAACAAAACTGAATTCATCAGGTCCTACATGTTTCAGTTGAAGTGAATAGGTGATGGAGTCAAATATTAATACTCGGGTGCTAATGTGACTGCACCCAAAGGACTAAAAAGATCTGTGCAACTACTCTACATTCGATGAAAAGTCAGAACTTCCTTTTTGGAATGGAAAAAATCTATTCAAATCGATCCTAAAGTTCTTACTTGGGTGTTTTGGGGTTTGTTTTCTCAAACAAATATGGTGCTCACAGTCAATTGTAAAAAACTATTATTTGTACAAGACTGTAGTCTTTCAAATACACTTCTAAGTTTCCGTTCGGTTTTGCATTATTGTTGGAAATTCGATCAGGAATTCCTTAACCAATTCATTGATGTTTGCAATAACAGGTTTTTTGGCCACTTAAGGGTAGTTGAAGTTGTGAACAAAGCACTTACATATTATCATCATTTAAGCTGATATGGTAAGCGTGTTAACATTTGCTTATTTACACATTATTTCCAGAGTAACATTATCTTTCATTTAAAGTCATGTTTGTTCTCCACGTGTTGGATGTAAGTCTGATGGTCATTATCCTTGTAGCTCTGTTTTTGGTCTCCACCAACTCCTGAGGGAAATATGTGTCTCTTTAGCTGCTAAATGCTCCACTATATTTACCAGCTAGTCGCTAGCTTTGTTTGTCCTATTTGTTGTTAGGTGCTGGTAGCTGAAAACAATGCTATGAGAGCAGTGAGAGTGAACTAAAACAGTAAAGTTGAGGGCCAGAAAACCCAAACAATGAGCTAAAAGACATAAAAATGTTCTGTAGAGCTGAGGTGAACTGCAAAGTTTGGGGAGAATTACCTGTGGGTTTGTCACAACGAGCGGCCCCTTTCCCGTAGAAGTACTCACGTGATCCATTGTTAATATAGAAGTATTGATTATAGCCTCTTTAAAGTTTTACTGCACACATCTATGCTTTTCCCACCTCGGGAAGGTCAGACAAAAAAAGGTCAGGAATGAAGCACTCATCCCTTTCAATTTGCCTCTGACTATAATTGAACCCAGGATTAGCATGAGCAGTGAAGCCAACCCAAACTCCACCAACCAGTGAGATAAAAGGAAGAAGACTTGATTTGATTGACAGATGATGTAAGTGTCTGGCAAGTGCCAAAACACCGCAAGATGAGCCTTTCATGCTCAACAGTTCATGCTGGTTGTCACTTTTAGACTTGTAGCAGTGGAGTTAATTCTCTAAGTTGAAATTCTTCAAACTAGACGAGAAAAACAGAGGAGGTAGCATGACGACTGGGTCCATCAAACTCCGTGGAGGACTTTTAATGTAGCGAAACAGCAAATTTCTTGTGACTTCTCTTCACTTATTAACCAGTCAACACCACATATTCACAAATGTACCGTGCAGCCACATCGACATATACAGCTCAGAGAAATAGGCCATAATTTCCTGATAGTTAGTCCAAGAGAAAAAGAGAAAGAAAAAAGCTGCTACCTGAAATGTAGCAGTGGAAACATATGGCTTCGTCCTCAAAGAGACCAAGTAGGCAATTAGAGGAAGTAAGAGTCAAGAGTTTGTCCTCAATGACATCTCATTTAAGAAACTCTGCAATTCTGTTCTTCAAAAATGTTTTTAAAATAACTACTTTGGGATTATTAATGGCATAAAATAAAACACAGCATGTTTGAATCCACAGACTTAGAGTATTAGAGTATCTTGGTGTACTCCTGGTCTGTATGTTTGGGTGTGTCTTGCAATAACTCACAGTAGATTTATACACCCCTGGACAAACATGTCGTGCACACAAAGCCCTCCTGCTGAAACATACATCACATACCGGATTTACTCCTAAAACAGGAAGGTAGCAGTGAACCCATCACAAAAACAACCCTGATACAAAATTGGTTAAACATATTAATAATAATAATAATAATAATAGCAAGAACAACCTCTCCTGTGTGGATGGTTTCCATATCATTATGCCTGTGATTGCCAGAGACTCTGCTCTCAGCATTCCCGACATTCCCATGTAGCTCTTGACCCCTGACAGCCTTAAATTATTAACATTCCCATATGGGCTTAAACCCCCTGATCGCTGCTCGCAGCTACATTTTTCATGTGTTTTTCATATTACCACAAGAATTGACACGGGAGATAAATATCTTATTTCTAATTCACGGCCTTGTGTGCGCTTGTGTTTTCGATGTGTGTCTTCCTGTTTATCTGTCCTGAAAATGTCACAATCATGTACTAAATTTTACTTTTTGGAAACCTGCAGGAAACAAAATACATCTTCCATGCCGTGCTGTTTTCTCAGCGAGAGCCTTTTGCCAACAGGCGGCAGTAGTTTGCCTCTTTCTGCTTTGAAAAACACTGACTGCTTTTGTGCCGGGCACCACTGACAGCACACAGGGCCAACTGCACAATGGGTTATGAATGAGCTCCCATTCATCACAATTAATCAGTGGGCCAAACCTATTAACTGTCAGGCGAGAGACGAGTTTGCCTTTGTAAGAATGATGGACTGCTCGACTGTTCAAATGCATCAGACGTCTTCGGGTAGTTGAGAAAAAGTGCGATTGAATCAAAGCTGGGCTCTGCTCATTTGTGAGTTTAGAATTAAAAGCTAAACCTGCTTTCACTTTATTACTGAGCCTTTAGTCTTTGTAGTTTCTTCACAGTTGAACCTTTAAAATATTTCTTAGTTTTGAGCAAAACCTGCTTCGTGGTATGATTGAATTTGAAATTGAACACCACCTCATTCCTGAGCCCAAATCTCAGAGATGGAAAATAACTAAGGACACTTAGTCATGTATTGTACTTTAAGTAGAATTTTGAGGTTCTTATACTTCTTCTTCACACTCTTAAACTCCATCGCGTTTTAGAAGGAGATATTGTACTTTTTACTCCACTACATTCATTTGACAGCCATAGATACTTGTTGTCATCTTAAAATAGGATGTATTGTTACATCCTGCATAAATGTAAGTACAGTCTGCTGGTAATTTGGAAAACATGGTGCGTATATGCGACTGTTACTTAAGCAAAAACTGACATGCAAAAAATATATTTGACTATAATGCACATGAGTGTATTTACATGCAGTAAACTTTTCTGAGCATGAGCAGCCTGCAAGCTGGTTTCTATGAATATTTCCATATTAGCACAGCGGTTACTCGCCAGTCATTCTGTGGTAAAAGTGTGTTCATACCATTTTGCATGCTGCACGGTTCTGATCATTCTTTAACACAAATATTGTTTAAATATGTGATGCAGTACAACATGATCTCCATCAACAGGCTGCTGATAACAGTTTAAAAGGGGAAGTCGAGCGCAAACATCTCAGTTAAGTTTGAAAGGACATCTGAGTGACCGAACTTCAAACCCTCGAGGTCCTCCTCAAACAAAAGTAACCCCCCCACCCCTCCATAACAAACACCACATAATGATTTTGGGTATCTGGTAGATCAAGCAGGGTTTTGCCAGCAGCTGTGTGGTGGTTGTGGGGTTGCCAAACCAAACAGAGGGGGGCTCCTGGAGTCACCTCTGCCCAAACATACACCTAATCCTCCCAGCACCGGCCAGATCGCAACTCTTGGACGCACAAGACAGTTTAAAAATAGAGGAGGGGGGAAGGGGACAAAAGGTCAAATCTACAGAGGGATTTAAGGCTTTATCATTATCACGGAACAGCAGAGCCGAGCTGCAGCCTTAAGAAAGTGCCTCTGTGTCTACCAGAGCTGAGGGCAGGACAGGAGGACCAGAGTACACGTCCACTTCTTCACTCATTCAGGTGTTTGAAGAGCTGCATGGGGAATTTTTCCCCTTAGTGGGAATCGCCCTTAAAGGCCCAATCAAAACCATATAAATCACATGTACATTCGTGCACACTCGTGAATATTTTGAAGGGTTTCCTTTGTTGAAATGTCGTTATAATTTACAAAATATAAGCCTACTAATGTATTCACAAACATTACAGCTGTTAAAAACCTCTAACCGCATCCAATGACATTTAGCTAAATCTATGTTTGGCTTAAGGAAAGAAAACGCGTGAAATTCACGTTTTTACATGCAACATATTTCACATGTGAACTGTCCAAAAACCACATGTGCATATATGAGAATTTGTGATTTTTTCCAGCATGATTTTATTACAAATCACGTGTCATATCACATGTCAATTTATAGACGTTTTGGTAGTTTAGAGAACTACTTGTGCCTACATGTGACATTTTCACATGTATGTGCTGGTCCACATGTAATAAATGAAAGATGAAATGTGAAATTTAATGTACTGCTTGTCCTTTGAAATTTGGTGGTCGGAGCAATAGTTTTTTTTCCCCATTAAGTTCAAGGATTGCTCCTTTAAGTAAAAATATAATGAATAATGTGAAGCAACGTTCCGTAAAATAAAGAATAGAGAATAGAAATAAATAGAGAAAAACAATATACATACAAGCTTACACAACAAAATATTTTGCATTTCAAAACACAAGGCCTCCCATACAGTCCACTTCCAGTCCAGAATCTGTGTAGAGATATTTCCTTAATTCCCACAACAGCTGCCTTTTAACCACTGAAATGTAAAAATGCTCTCAGAAGTGTGATGAAAATAATGCCTTTATCTAGAAACTGATAAAAACATGTGGGACACAAAAAAGTGTGTAATTCTAAAAGATTGCTGTCATAAACCACGTATTCTATGAATATTTAAGTGTTTGTTGGCCTCCAACATGAGGAATATAAGCACATGTACTTTATAAATATGTCATTTATCATACAATTTATTAAAGTTCATTGAAGTAACAGCATACAGCTCAATTCAAAAGCCTCAAAATTGAAGGTTTTTTTGTGTTTCCCTCTTGGAAAAGCTTCCGAAACAGCATGTAGACCATCACGGGACATTAAAAAAAGAAACCCAGAATAATACATTTATATTCAAGGCAGGCTGACTCACCTCACCTATTTGAAGGTAAAAGACACTCTGGGAGACATTAAGTGAACGCAATTTCATCGAATGACTGAAAGATTAAATGAAAGATGCAAGGAAAATAAAATGTAATAGAAAATTTTTACAGACTGTGGCAGGTGGATGTCTCATGTTTAGTACAAACAAATATGTCAAAACCCTTAGAGCGAAGTGTGTGTATACTCAGTATGAAGAGCACTTGAGGCCTGTTGGAAAGCACTTGCTCAGGCCATTGAGGACTGGATGAGAGGGATCCCAGCAGCTGTATCAGGTATAGCCAGTCAGGGTGGATCAAACCCTGGTACTGCATCCAGAGGACGGCCACCAAGCTGCTGGTGGACGAGCACGTGGCAGGAATAAGGTGCATTTGTCTATAGGTCTTATGTGTTTTTAAGAGACAGAGTTTTGTCTACAAGGTCTGTTTTGGGCTTTGGTTGAGCTAAATGCACTGATAACTGCATAGATACATACTATCTGCTGGTGAGTTTTACTGCTTCGGTGTGCTCAAATCCAGCTGTTTTGGCATTATTGTTAGCTGTATTCCATTTTGCGGGATGAAAAAGCCTCAGACACAATGTATAGACCATAAAGGGACTCACTGAAAACCAGAATAATTCATTTCTTTTTAAGGCAGGCTGACTCACCAGGGCTTGCAAAGGCCACTGAGGACTGGATGAGC
>JAVQJF010115207.1:0-13428 GCA_036023855.1 Gadopsis marmoratus
TTCAGCACTGAAGCCACACCCTCTAGCCAGGGTTAACATCACCTTACCGGCTGGACCAACCTTTTCCTGGTGCCAAGAGCGAGGTGGTGGATGTGGAATATTCTCTTTCTCCAGTCTAATGCCTAATGAGCAAACATGGGTGCGGACTGGTTTTTGACTGGCAGGTTAAACTAACTAAGGAGCATCAAGGTCATCCTCAATAAGATTCTGTTGATTCACACTTGTAAAAATGTTACAGTGAATTGTCAGAGGAACAGCAGAGTGATTTGCAGTGTTGTGTTTGTAATGAAGATCCAGGACGGAGGAAAACAACATGGATTAAGAAACACAGCTACAACTACAGGGTGATTAATGTAAGACTGACTTTAAGAACAAGTCTAGCATTATTCTATTTTTGTGTTAGTCTGTCTCTCAATACTTTCTGACTTCCCTACACTGTGTGTGGCTCCCAACCCCTTTGGTCCCACTTGAAGATGTAAATCTTTTAGAAAACAAGTCACAAACAAGGCTGGATATTAGTACTGACCGAAATGTGTCCATAATACCGAGTTTGAAAAACTGCCAAGTAATGAATTTCAGCATTGAACAGCTGGTCAGACTTGTAATCTTGTCCTCTGTGAAAAAACAATTACACATCAGGCAGTCACAGCATTGTCATTCATTTGGAGATGTGTTTGCTTCCACCTTATGAAGTTCATGTTCATTCTCCTTTTACTGGTTTGGTCTCCACCATCGTTGGAAAGATATTTGGCTCTGTAGCTTCTAAATGCTCCACTATGTTCACCAGTCTCTTACTGTGTCTGTCTGCTGTTTGCTGTTGAGCAGTTTGTCTATAGTTGGTTTATCAGAGCCGAATAAGTGAAAACAAGACTAGGTCGAAACCTAGTATATGGTCGGACCGTGTATGGTTAATGTGCTCCTGAGGATGAAATTGAGCACTGTACACGCCTTTCTGTAAATGGTTAATAATTGGACCGTTCGGTTGTTTAATGGTCAATCATGATACACATATCAGAACAGCTCAAACACACACATACACATTGAAATGTATGCTCCGCTTTTGACCCATCTGGCCATCCTTCTTCCGAGGGGAGCTGGAGCAGTGGTCAGCCTTCTATGGCGACCGTGTCTTCATCACAGCATGTGGTCCCAATTTTTTAGATTAGGCGTCCTCTGTGTGCATGGGGCTTTTCAATTCTAGATGGACAATTTTGACAGGATTTTTTGTTTTGTTTGTTTTCAGGATATTCAACCTTCATGTCATTGGAATACATTTGTTGTACCAAATACTTGACTGCTTTCGCTACAGGGATCGTATAAAGGCAATAAAGCATGCCTATGGAAAGATATGAGTTTACAATTAATCCCAATTCTTCCTCAGCAATGTTGTCTTGGTTGGTCTATGGCTGTTTCTGGTAATACTGGTTGACTTCTTGCTTCTCCGCAGAATGTTTGTACCCCTATGAAACACAATAGCATGGTGAGCATAAAGCCTCTGTGCACACTCATAGCTCACACACCTATTCATTTTGAAGGAGCAACGGCGAATGGGGAAGCTCCAACACTCAACCAATCAATGGTGTCATTTCATCACTCACTCACTCACTCTAACTCACTCATTCAGTAATTCAGAGATATACTTTCATGTTGACTGCTGCCGCTATAAACAGATGTGCACAGAGCTACAGATGTTTTCCAGAAGTGTAAGTTTGTTCAGTTCTCATGGAGATGATTCAGTCTCAGTTTGGTATCGTTTCTAAATCTCGTGTGTCACATCTGCACTACTCATGTTAAGCAATAGTCCCAGTCTCAAATACAGTATATAGTTTCATTCAAAGAAAAAAAGACTCAGTAATTTGCTAAAAAAAACAAACAAAACAACAAGCAGGCCACTATAGTTTGTAGAAAACATTACAGGGGGACTATTTTCAACACCAGCTTAATCCACATTGGGTGCTCTAGTGAGTATTTCTGGCAGCAGGACAGTGTATGTGGGATTCAGTCAAAATAATCCAGTGTGTCTGTTAATGGTAATGAAGGAACAGCCAGTGCAACAGTGTGGATCACTGTTTTCAATGTGGAGATCTATGGCACAGAGGAATAATGCTACACACACAATACTTGTTAGTCGGATGCATTCATTGACTGTTCCGGTCTTTTCATGGGGATTGTTGACAATACAAAAAAATAGAACATCACCAGACTTCATGCAGCGATCTCAGTTCACATGCATTATCTAAATAAACAAAGTATACTTTGTTGCGTGGGTAATCTGCCTGCTTCAGGCCTCGAGGTATGTAGAAATCAATCAACATGTAGCCAATGAGTCCTATCTCTTTTAAATTCCCATCAAAGTGTCCAGAAGATCACTTGTTTCCCAGATTAAACATCATTCACTAGTAACTTATTCAAGAGACTCCAATTAGCTGAAAAGTGGTTCTCCGTGGTTGTGTTCCCCTTACCCACCCCCCCTTTCCCATTCAAATACTTAAAGGAGAAAGCTCCCCTCCCGCCTCCCATCCTTCTTTATCCAGGGTGTGTGTGCTGCTGCTAGTGAGCTCTATCAAGTGGTATAAATCTTTAATTTTGGAGATCAGCATTAATGGTCGAAACAGCCTCAGATCTGGGCTCTGCTCCCTGCTTTCATCCTCTCAGCTGGAGGAATTCCTGGAGGGGGGAGGGGGAGGGGGAGGATCGTTTGCTCCCATAAGTACACAAAATTAGCTGCTTATCAGTTGATCTTCGTACATGATCCTGCAGAAACCTTCTCCATGCTGCCTTTGCAGGAGCCTCGTATCCCTGCTGGCTCCACAGAGAGGGGCGATGGATAAAGGAGGTGGAGGGAGCTCTAATTAAATCACTTTTCAAAGACAATAAGGCCAGAGCGTCCTCCTCTTCCTTAAATTCCCCTATCGCCAACAGATACTAAGCTTCAGGCTTTTACCTCGTAGCTCTGCGGCGTGAAGGAATTGAAGCGTCGTTCAATTCACTTTTAGCCTCCCGTGTTGCCCATTGCTCTGTTTAATCAGAATTCAGAGAGCTAAAACAAACAGGGAAGCAGATAGAGAAAAAAAGAGATGGAGAGAGAAATACTGGGTGGAGAGCGAAGCGGCGATGCACTGCAAGGCGGCTTTTGTTTTGATGTATCCCCCGTGTTTGTTAACTTGGTTTTCTACTAATCAATCAAGCACCAGACACATAATTTTGCTCTTCTATTTTGACTTCTTTTGCAGAAGGCGAGCATCAGTTATTTTCCAGTCAGTTTCATAATGTTGCCGCTGCCCTGTATTTCTTCGCATTAATGAGTGCAGGCTGTGGAATTAGACTGGGCACTGCCTGTTAATGGAGACTGTGGAAGCTGGGGAGTGACTGCAGCTCTCGTTAGCCGAGCTGGCGGCTATTGATTGCGGCGGGCCACTGGGGGCTCCCTACCTGCAGTTGACTTTGTACTTCTGCAGGAGATGTAAGGGTCTGCTGAACAACAGGGACCACGCACATCTCAAACAAGGTCTATGAAAAGCCTATCAATTAGGCTTTGAAGGTCAAGCAAATTCTCCCCCCGTGCTCCCTGCCTCTGTCTCCCCGCTCTTGCTTGGTCTTGAGAAGGCGGTATCTCTTCTGCTCTCTCCCAAATACATCTGAAGACTCCATTCAATTAAATATCTCTCGGCTCCAGCTGCTCCCTAAGTGAAAGGTCAACAAAGTCCAGAAGGCTAAAAGAGAAAGGCTTGGCTTCTTCACAGCCCCTCCCCACAACAAAGCCTCCCCAAGCACGCACTCTTGCTCTTAATGATACCCACTGGTCAATCCCTAACTAGCAGTGACAGTTACCCCCAGAAGCACCACTGCAGACCAGAGCCAATCGATCAGGTGGAAAAAAAAAAAACACATAATGATAACCCGCAGACATAATGTCAAGCCCTTGCACTGTCCCAATTGGTTGACATTCAGGTATATAGTGGGGAGAGAGAGCTGGCCAGACATCAAAAGCAAGGTGCAGCAGTGAGCTGCCTTGCTCTCTTGCACCCACTGAGGTGTCTCACACATGAACTCTAATTATCCACACTGTGGCCTCAGGGAGTCCCAGAGGGATGGCCCGCGAAGCCAATGACACACATACTCAATAACCCCAACACAAACACTACCTAATTGAGTCAAATTTGCCTTTATTACTTAAGCCTTAGTGCAGCCATGTTGAAAGTGAAGCTGACTATGTGTGTGTGCGAAGTGAGGGGCACGTAGGCCAGTTTCCAGGGCAGCTGTGGGAAAAGTGAAGAAAACATTTTTGGAAAAGTGAAATGTCATTACTGCATGAACCTTTTCCAAATCATCATATACCCCTATAATTTTTTTTTATATGGTTTATCTACTGTACTTTCAAGGCAACCAATGGTTTCCATTCGTGTCCATTTCCACTGGTTTCTGTTTATTTCACTAAGCATAAAAATCAGCCCTCATACCTCAATGATTAATCCTTTCAGTGTCTTTCAAAATGCTGTCAAAAACAATTCATATGAGCTTTTTTTGATCTTTCAACCTCTATATTCAATGTTGTACTCGGAAGAATTTCCAAGTTCCCAGTAGGAAATTTAAACTGGAACGGCCCCTGACGTCACCTCACCAACAACAACCTCAAAATCCCAGATGGGGATATACTGCCTATTTCACTTCTGTCTACTTTGTGTCTCATTAAATCAGTCGTACACACAGTACTGTCCAACATCTACCTGTGGATATGTCGCTATAGTGTTTGTATGCTCAAAATACAGCGTCAGCATTTTTTGTTATGAATTGGTATTGCTAACAGTGGCTAGCACCCCACTCAAAATATAAGTGCCGTTGATCTGTCTGGTTGTAAACATACTTCCACTTTTCAATTTATCACTTAAAGTAAGAGCATTTTCTCAATGAGTTGATATTATACATAAATTAAGGCCTCTCCCCTGGTATCCTTCTCAGGTTCAAGTTGGAGTGTCCCATTTTGGGATATGAACAGTACAGACTGCGTGACTCCAGTGGCCAACAGAAAGTGCTGGGCTGGGCTGCTCCAAACTCCCATCAATAGACTGCGGAGTGGCAGCCAAGCAGCAGTAAGACAGGATGGCTGTCGCTGCCTCACTGATTACAACAGTAGACTGCAGGAGGATACAGCGAGACGCTAAGAGACCGGCAGGATCCCTTACACACTCCATCTGTCTTCCCGCTGATTTCTCTATCTCCCTTGCCCTCTCGTTCCCAAATGAAAAGCGCAGACTAAAGGTGATCACATTTCCCATATTATCAATACTATCTGCTCTGTGGCTCTGCTGCGATTCTGTCGCCATTGGCCTTGTAACCTTGTTCTACAGTCTCCACTACTTTACTGCTCTCACTGGAAACACTTGTGACACTCTGCTACAAGTCAAGTTTTCCTTAAAACAAATAACCAATACAATCATACTGCTAGAAATATGCCTTTTAAATAAGCAGGATAATCCACAGTGACATGTGTTATTAAATGATTCACCCACCACAAAACATATTGCATACATTATTGAATCTTATTAAAAACATATTCAGCAATTTGTACAATATGTACAGAATATGTGATATGTATATGTAAATATCATGGTAATCCCTGTAATATTTAATAATCTCTGTAAATAACTAGTCATATTGCCCATTGTTAGAGTGTTGCCCAGAATGAGGCCTGTCAGGTAGCACTTTTGAAGTTGTGGGAACTCCTAACAAACTCCATCAGTCAAATACTTTCTTTGAGGTATAAAGTTAAAAATGTGTCGGTTTTTGGCACTGTACAAGATTAGAAATTGTATCACTATGTTTTGAATTGGCGGAGTTTCTTGGAGGTCATACACAGCCTAGGAGTACAGCCTGGGTAGGCAACTTCAGTGGAAAGAAGTGTACTCGTACATCAACTTTTAAGCGATCTTAAAGGTCAAGAATTGACTTTTTTTTAAATCAAAACCAATGTTATAATACATTAATCAACGTATTAGTATATTTAATTAACACTTTAAGAAAGCTTTAAATGGTGTTAGGCCAGAAGGGTGAACCTTCTGCAAAGGCCCTCTAATCAGTCCTTTTGGATTTGTATTCATTTTGGGATCATTCTGCTCTTCATGTCAAAGAAAACAAATGCTGCAGAACACTTTGATTTTTCATTCTATCCTGTCTCCACAGTTCCACCTGCAGACCCTCCAGTCAATATCACAAGTTCTCAATGATTACCCATTGACCCCTCCCCTTATGGGAATGCTTTATATGACTGAGGGTCTGGTCACATATTCATATAATGTAATGTAAGCATCTCATTTCAGTAAACATTAAATCTATAAGTGGATTTGGATTTCTACAGCTCTGGGAAAACTGAGAACATCAGAATATTCTGTCTCATATGACTCTTTAATGCTGTAGTTGTAGGCTTGTTCTGGAAAGACTTGGTAAATGCTCTTATTGTATGACCGCAGTGCTGACCAGTTTTCTGGAAATGTGAACTCGCTCTCATTGATTAAACATTTCTGCAGCTTTTGGATTTGGACAGCGAATCAGCATTCATTTTCTGTGTGTAGAATCTTGTCTTAAACTTCAGTCAAACTTGAGTCTGTTAAATGACTACAGACCGGAAAATGAGACAAGTTTATTAAATTCCCTCTCCTCTGTGAGCATTTCACCCAGGTTCAAATGCCTCCTCAGTGCCTGAAATGGTTCATTTGTTGTTCATCCATTTCTACAGGTGCCACACTCAAAGTTATTCATTTCCTTTGGCTCCTTAGTCCTCCTTTTATTCTGATTACTACTTGCTCGCTTTGATTGAACTCAATGGGATTACAACAGAGTTAATCGCTCCTGGGTTTGTCCACTTATTACCATGTGAACTCCCCCTGGTCCCCATTGTTTCCAGGCCGTCCATGAAGATTACCTACTCTTGCTGCAGAATTGCTCTATTGTCTCCTATGGAGCGTGGGCTCCAAATGAGAAATGAAAAGGTGAATGGGATGCACACTACAATAGAGAGGGCCACAGTGGCAAGAGGTGGCTGTATAGAGTATTCACTAATGAAAGTAAATGTACAGCCTTTAAATATAGGAGTGCCAACAGCTCCCCAGATTGAGCAATAACACCCAAGTGACTGAATGTGCTTATTTTGTATTTGTGAACCCAAATACCATGGTTTGGGGCCGTACACACTGTATATACTGCATGTGGTTAGTATATGTAGTCTTGGTCAACTCTTTGCTCAGAATGTCTTTTTTATGCATTTTTATGTAGCGTATTATAGAGCTTTTCTTCAGCCATTCATCTTTCTAACAAAACAGATACACTTCCATTTTTTCAAATATAGCAATCCATACAAAATCAGAGACACATCACACATGAAGATACGACTCCCTGTAATTTTTTTATTAGTATATTTACATGTATGTTTATACACATTTATATTGTGTGTGTGTATATATATACACACATATTTGTTTTTCCATATTTTCAGTCATTTAAATTACTATTACTATATCTACAATGTGTCACAGCATGTGGGCTGTGTTTTGGGTTTCTGCATTATTTGTATGGAGCTATATTTGTATCTTTAATCAAGAGCATGCTCTTTCCGTTTAAGAGCATACTTCATTAATTCCATGTTCAGATTTTGTAATACTCTCTCTCAAAACCCTGCTCTCACACCCAAATAACACCTGCTTGCACTTGGATATGTTGTTACTTGTGCAGATTTCTTCTGTGCACTCATGGAATTTCTGCGCTCCAACCAATAGAATACCAGCTGTAGTGTCAACCAATGAAATGATTGTTCGCTTTACTTCTTACACCATCCCGCACGGGCGGTTACTCTTTATTTGGGTTCATTCGCTCATTCTCCACGACTTTATTGTATGTTCAGTAAATATATGTACCAGCGACCATACTTCTTTTACATATATATACTGTATACCAGTGCCCGTACTGTTTATTTTATGATAATAGATTAATGTAATAGTAGCCATAGATGGACTATAACATTTCCACATTAGAACATTTTGACTTAAATAATGCTTGCACAAATAGAAAATTAGGCTACATTGTTTATATAGCATTTTAATTTTCAAATTTGATTTAACTTTTAAAAATGGTCAACTGTACAGCAGGGTATGACTTTGAACTTTAAATGCCAAACACTTCTTCCATTTTAATTTTAATACAATCACAGAAAACCCACATGAGTATATGAAAATGAAAACTTTTGGATTATTGCATTTTCATTTTTATTCAAATAACATAGGCCATATATATATTGTGGAATAACATTTTTATTTTCAAGTTTATGTTCTGATTATCCACATGTAGTCTTCTATAAGCTTCCATAGGACAGACTTAATTATAGAGTTGCTTAAAGAACAATAAAATGTACTGACATAGTGCACAATAGAAAGTTGAAGAAAATTAACGGTCTTTGGCGATCATAACATCATATTTTGAGGAGGTAGTGATTCCATGAGCTGTACAGGAAATTCCCATAGATGGAGTCTAGAAGCTGCTGGTGGTGGTGAAGCATGAAGCGGTGAAGAACCAATGGCTGAAGATGGATGAGATGTTGAGCGGAACTACTAATTGGACCAATTGGGAAGGCTGGTTTTTGATGAAAACAGGAGGTGAATGGGATGGAGGAGGGTTGGGGGACTATTTTAGTCAGAAATCCCCTCGCTATGACTTTCCAAACTTATAAAATCCTGTCTCAGACTATTATAAACTGCTGTGCAGCTCTTTAAACTGGTGAAAGTATTACTGAGACTGTATTTGTTCCAAAGTGGGGGGCGTGAAGCATAACATCTCTTGAATATGGTGCAAACCCAGTTGCTTAGTGGTTGTAGGTGATAAGACATGGCTCTGCCACCCACAGTTCTGCTGGGTGCTTTGCAAACATCTTCAGCATTTCACACGGACTCGTGAGAAGGTCAGGCAGCTATTGTTGGTAATTAACCCCCAGTGTCGACACAAGAAAACATCGGCAACAAAGCCTCACCTCAGAGGGCCATTCACCCTTAAACTTGTACTTATGACCCACAGCCAACAATCAACACCCGCCAACACACACATACACACACACATATCTGAGTGGATGAGAAAAGGTCAGACGTAGCACTTCCCCAAACCTTTTGTGCTGTTTTGCTTTGCCACTGGGAGAGTGGCGTGTTGAGGGACTGTCAGAACTATGAGGGCTCTGCCAACAGAGAGGTGTGCAACCTTTAGTGTCCTGGCCTTGAGGAGCACCATCGCTCTCACCTTAACATTGTTTTAAAGGCCATGTGTACTATTTACACTTTACATTTACCCTTTAGTTTGCTGGCTCCTCAGCTGGAGGTGTGACCAGCATATTTATCAGCAGCCACAGAGTCCATATAAGCACCTACTGTTATCAAGGCCATGAGAGCAAGTAAAAACAAAGGACTTGAGAACAAAGATCACTTGATTTAAATGTTTCACTAAAGTTGAATTCTAGTACACTTCCACAGGGCAAAATGACATTTAATGACAAAATAAGAGGGATGTCACAGACAGATGTTTCAAAGTATAGCTGCAACCAACATTATTCAACCCCACGAGACTGTAAGGATTTACACTTTTAAGATTTTCTAAAGACCTAGAATGTTTCAAAATTTCATCTGTATCAGTTGAGTGACATTTGTAAATTTGCAAAAATGTGACAAAAGCCGTCGTGTCCTCTGCAATTCTAAGTAATTTTATGGAGTGGTGCGGCATAAAGATGTGAGCGACTTTGACAAGGGCCAGATTGTGATGGCTAGACGACTGCCATTAGGACAATATGGGACAAGTGGGTGATCTGCCTCCGCCTGTTTTACAACCCTGGGCCTAATGTCACTGTTGATGAGCAGCTGATGCCATTTATTGGCCTTCAGGCAGTACATACCTTCTAAACCTATGGGTTTAGAAGGTCTGGGCTGCCTGTGATGCTGCTTCATCATATGTGTGGAATTTGCAAGTGTATACAAGGAAGCTGTATGTTGTCCTGGAAATGACACATGGACTCAGTGGACACAACATCACATGCGACAACGTTTTTACTTCGCACAAGCTGGAGCTTGGACAGGAGGTCTTAAAGAGGAAGCTGACAATTGTAGGAACGGTTCCCACCTCAACTGTCGACTACAAAGAACAGGCCTGTTAACTCTTCCAAGTTTGCATTCATGGCCAACACGGCCCTGGTATCCTACGTGCCAAAGAAAGTGGCACTCATGAGTACCCTGCAGAGGGATCAGAGAATCTGTAGCCAGGAGCATCAAAAGCCAGAAATCATCATGGATTATAATGCTACAAAAGGAGGGGTGGACAACATGGACAAGCTGGTGATTGGCTACAGCTGCAAAAAGAAAACCCTACGATGGTCACTTGTGATATTTTTCGACATCTTGGACACCTCAGCATACAACGCTTTTGTCATCTGGATGGCGCTGAACCCAGACTGGAAAAGAGGGAAGCTCCAGAGGAGACGGCTTTTCCTCGAGGTGCTTGGGCAAGGCATTGGTGAGACATCAAATCCAGAGAAGACAACATATCCCAAGAACCCCAGCTTCTGCAGCCATTGTGAGGAGGATTCAGGAGGAGGATGCTCGTGCCCCATCCACCCATCCCACAGAACTATCATCTGCAGAGCCTGAAGTAAGTAGGTGATGCTATTGCATATGTACAGTAAATGTCTGACTCTCCTACCTTGACTGGCTATAGTGTGTGTGTGTGTGTGTGTGTGTGTGTGTGTGTGTGTGTGTGTGTGTGTATGTGTGTGTGTGTGTGTGCGCATGTGTGTTTGTGTGTGTGTGTGTGTGTGTGGGTGTGTGTGGGTGTGTGTGTGAAAGAGAGAGAGAGAGAGTGAGAGAGAGAGACAGATGTTAGTAAAATTCCTGATCTAAGTATTTTCATTATTCTAGGTTGCAGCCAGTAGCAACAAAAAGAAGCACTGTGGTGTGTGTGGACCCCAGATGGACAGGAAGACACAGTATACATGCATCAAGTGCAAGTAATACATATGCAACACAGTAAAGCTCTGCCCCTCATGTGTTGTATAGGCTGGCATGTGCATATATATACATACAGTATATACATGTATACTGTATATTGGCTGTGTGTTGAATGATGTTGTGTAGACTGACATGGATGCTGTATCTGTTCAATGGGGCTTGTGCTGTGTAGACATGTGTGTGTTCAATTTCTAAGTAAGTTTGAAGAAATAAACATCAATAGTGATAATAACCATGTTTCATTTATATTTGTTCAAGTTAAACATGTTTTTTCCATCCATATCTTAATTATTATAATTGACTTTTCTCTTTAATTATATGTTATCATAAACAAATGGCATCTTTGTTCATAAATGTAGGTCATCTCATTGCAACTGTATATAGTGTATGGTGTTCCTTTAATGTTCACAATGATCATTGTTACATAGTTCAATGTTCTTTGATCCTGTCACAAAGAACAACATAAAGATACAGTACAAGTTTGAGTCACCACAAACTATCATCCATATCTTAGCCTATAGCACCGTAACCGTGAAAGAACTTAACAAGGTTAAAGCCAAGTGCATAATCAATCATTTGTAAATACCCTCCAAAGCATTTCCACTACAGCAGGATCACGTAATTTCTCAGTGCCTTCGAAAATCGTCACCAATCACTGTTGCAAAATCAAAACCACTTTCTGATCCAATAAAGGTGATAAAGGTAAGGTTTGGTCAAGTTTAGGCACAAAAATAACTTGTTAAGGATTAGGGAAGGATCATGGATTGGGTTAAAATATCTACTTGGTTAACGTAAGGGAAAGATCGTGGTCATGTTTTAAGGAAACCAATTTTAAGGGGGCGAAAACAGCAGTCGCCGAATTCAAAGTCTGAAAATTAGTTGACCAATCCAACTGCCTTGATCTCCTCTCTCTGTGGACTTCATGGCTCTATAACAATGTCACATTATTTTCTCCTTTTCTCCTTTCTCCACACAAAGATTTTTGTTTTAAGGCATTTGCTAAAATGACTGATGCTGTCATTTGTCTTGGGAGGACAGTCACATAAAAACACAGGTTTAAATGCCGTTGAGATTAATAAAGAGTCGGTCTAGACCTGCTCTATATGAAAGAGTGCCATGAGATAACTTTGTTATGATATGGATAAATAAAACTGAATTTAATTGAAATAATTGAGAGGATACGCACTCAAAACAGTGTCAGACGTGGAGAGGGATGCGCTTGACCACATTAGAAGCAAGGTGTAAATGTTTCCATCACATTCACATAAATGGAAATTCACATCCAGACTCCCGCCTGTGGTTAAAATGAAAGCTCTGTGAGTGCCTAAACATAACCATAACACAGTCAAATGATGCTGTAGTCACCACAAGTGGATACAGTATGGCAAGATTGGATATTTAGTGGAAAACATACAGTCAGTGAACATTTTACTGATACGTTCAGTATCAGCATTTTGAGACTACGTTAATTAACATGCCCTCATTATATTAATATGAAACTTCATCTGCTCTGCGTGATGTTTCCTTCAAGACGTATTTCTGTGTTGAAAACCTCTGTTGCAATTTGTGTTATTTTCGCTGTAAATATAATGTTTCAATTGCAGGGCAACAGGAAAACAGTTGCCACCATTTTAAGCAAAAGAGTGAAAATGTCCTATATTTTGTGCAACTAGTGTTGCACAACTAAATTGCCATGGCAATGACGAAGACAAACAAACATGGAAATCCTTCTGGTTTAATGTGGTGCAAGTGAATTCAGCACCCAGATTAGATCAAAGCATGGGAAAACATTCTTGTGCTCACTGCTGTTTGAATAAAGAGGTCCGTTTGGTTTAACACTGGCAGGGACATTTTTTTGTTGGATGACCAGTATGCACAGCTGTGTATGTGTGTACTTTTGCTTTATTCAATATGTTTTTGGCATAAAACAGTAGTTGTTATATAACTGTTGTTTCACATGATAAGAAGATATTTTACATAATGTTATTGCATTATTATACTTTATTATTTTTGCATTAATGTAAATGTGAGAATAAAATCGTTATTTGAAATGTTAGATTTACATGCATTAGCCAGGTGTTTTTGTGAAACTGACTGAGTCGGTCAATGTAAATACTGACAGCTCTGCTCACCTCAGTAAGAAAAGAAATTAAAAAAGCCTGTCAATATAAGAGTGTCAGCTATCAATCATTTCTTTAAAAGTACATAATTTTCTAACCAGTGCAACAGCACAGTCTTCTTGCAACCCTGCTTTTTATAATTCTGTTTACATATTACCAGGGACGGCTGGTATCAATGGGCTAAGAGGGCTCAGCCCTCCCTGTCCTTTACAATAAATATGATAAAATAATTGTAAAAAACCTTAAAACAGATCGTCTTCAATTTTGGTGGGAGCTAGAGCAGC
>JAVQJF010115224.1:0-12881 GCA_036023855.1 Gadopsis marmoratus
TTTTTTTGGCCTTGTTTGGGTTCCTTGGGTGGGTTAATTTGGGTGTTACTGCTGTGGGCTGCCGTTCCTACGTTCCGGGGTTTCACCGGCCCCCCCCCCCCCCCCCCCCCAAATCCCAAATCCCAAATCCAGTGTAGGTAGCAGATTATCTCAGACTGGCAGATCTGCACTTACAGATGACGTAACACATTCACACATTATGACACATTAGAAAGTGTACGGATGTCATGTGTTTGCGCCACAGACAACCAAATTTTGCCTCTCGAGCCGTGTATTATATTTGTGGTTCGAAAGCCAAACATTATTAAAGAAGCACTTCCCAGGCATTTGCCGATAGCTGCTAGTGCCTCATAACTTTACTCACTTGTTGGACATTCCTGCTGCCGACTAGCTGCAAACATGTGTATCACGTGATGCCAGCGAACGATCACACAGCGCAGAGACATATTTGAAATGTATTCCAAACCTTTCCAAAACATTCTGTTAATTCCAAACCATTTCCAGGCACACTTTCTCAGGAGTATCATGACTGTGGGAACCCTGCATTGTTCTGTTCCGTCTGTCCCTGTAAGGCATTTAAACAGAACAGACATCAAACTGTCCAGGCTTGTAATGCAGACCTTTTAGATACCAATGGTCTAAATTGTTCTTTCAGCAGCTTTTCCACAGGAACAAATTATGGGGGGGGGCTGAAACCCATGCTAGGGCAACTAACAATTCTCATAAAAGCCAGTATTCAAGTGATGGCCAAGTCCCAAGTAATAGCCAGGGCCATGGCCGGCCAGCCCCTAATAAAAGCCTGGGTAAAAAGAAACCTGAGGGTGGTGGAATTACCTGTACTATAAAGGCTTGCACGGTAAATACAATATAAAGTACAGTTCCACAGCAACAATGATATCAGTACAACAACAGACACTGTATGTGTCAGAATGCTTCTGTTCTATATCTCTTTTTTAAAGAAATACTACTTTCTTTCACAATTCTTTTTATCTATTATCAGTGACATTAAGGCCTACCAGGAGGGGAAGGCTGCACAGGAAGTGTTAGCTTCACAGCTCTCAGACAACAGCAAGGTGGGAACGACTGGAAAGTATTAGTGAATGAAAACAGTATTTCTGTTAGAGAAGAGAAACTCATTATACTGATGAAATACAATCGACAATAAGACGACAGATAAAGGTGGAGGAGTGTTGCTTTAACCAGGAAACAGGTAAATTAGAAATAAATAGGCCCAGCTATGAGGTCAAAGGCAGAGATTTCAGTTTAAAAAGCCAAAATTAAATGTATATGCTGACTCAGATCACAATGCTCTTATAATACACTAACATGTATAAAACATCCATGTTATTTTGCAAAGTTTATGTACTTTCACTATCATCCAAGACACCCAAACAAACCAACCTACAGTACCTTGTGAAAACGGTGCAAACCAAATAGTTTTCCTTATGCTACTAGTTAATATAACAACAAGATACAAGGCAAACATGGTTTCCTAATAAACCATCGCTGAATTAAGGGAATAATACTTTTGTTTTTGTTGTAGTAGCCGATAAACACTGGGTTTGGGCTGTTAAAATACTACACGCTCCAATATAATCTTCTGCAAATAAACATAAAAAGAGGAAGCACTTACATTTGTCAGATAATTCATCATATTCATTAACTTACAAACCTGGGAGAATATTTTACAAATGGCATCAGTATTTGTCTCAAAACCGACCATCAATATCAGTTCTCTCGCAGTTGTACGCTCAGATATAATCAAAAGCTTTTACATTAATTGCTCTATGAGTTAGGCTGGGCGCTGATTTCACAGCTACGCTTTGATAAAAATGTACTCTGACGGAAAAGACGTAAACCTCTGCTTTAAAACGGGCCTGGGATGGACCGCAAAGGGCTTCAAAGTGCTGAGAGATGAAGGGGGCCCTACATGATGTCCCTGACTCAGCATCGGCAACGTGTTGCTGTTGATGTCGACAACCTGAGGATCAACGCAAATACACACCAGCCAATGGACGGCCACACTCCCTTTCTCACTGCTACTTACACACAGTATAATGCTAAATATGAGATTGTTTGATGACTCTGCATCTGGCATTTCATAAAACAGTGAAATGGAAGCTCCAGACAGAGCAAACAGGCTGCAGGGTTTCATGCATCAGATTTCCAGCCAGGAGAGAGGTGGTTCCCTCCAGCAAAGCTATGAGCCTGTTGCTGCTGCTTACTTACCAAGTGATGAATAAACTATGTTTCTCAGGCAGTTAGGGTGTTTATGACAGGGAGTCATTGTTTCAAAGGTGGACCAGCTGAAGAACATACAGGGACATCTTTACAGGGACAGCGTGACGGGAATGCAGGCCAGAGGCCAAGGTGGAATAAAAAGAATCAATAACAAATGTATAATGAATGGAGCTAACTCCCAATTGAAGAATTGATCACATTTTATTTTTTCTTTTACCTAAACAATGTCAATGGGAGATTATGGAACTATCTTCAGCGAGGATCAATGATGCTCAACCAAGGTCACGAGCAGGTGGAGAGAAGTGGGGGAAGTGAGATAAAGGAAATGAGAAGCTGTGATTTGGTCCAGTCTGTAGTCTTTAGTGAGGCTGTCCAATTAAAGCTAAAAGACAGCATTTAAACCATGAATGCCATTTTACGCTCACGTGCTGGAGTTTGGGTACTAGGATACGCCATTAATCAGCAGACTCTGATGGTGGTGGGACTTGTATCTGTGAGACTGAACACGACAGTAAGTTGAGATGAGAAAAGACGTGTGCATGAACAGGAATGCCGCTGCCTTGGCTTACCTATCTTCTTACACCGCTCCTCTCCTCTGTTGTGCATGATGATTGGTGAGTAGATGAAGGGGCTGGCAGTGGACATATTCTGTCCCAGCAGGCCTTTCACTTTGTGAGGACGCAGACTGACGGGCAGATTGAGGAGCTTCACTGATCTGGTTTGGGGCGTCACAGGAAAAGACATAACAATGACATGAGTGAGTCTTGTTTCCCACGTTCATTTAAAGGCACATTTCACACATAAACCATCACCTCACCCTCGTTTCAAAAGAAAAGGTTTGGTTATCTACTTTGCATAATAAGGGCCTGTGTCCATATAGTGTTTTTTCCTGAATGACATCTTCCATTTTTTTTTAATTGTTCCCAGTGACGAGTTAAAGCTACATCCAGCATATGTTTTCAGAGCTCTCCTCTTTTTTTGTGCGGCTGCTTCGAGCACTTCTAGTTGGAAAATCTCTGAGCTTTTCAGAAAGGCGCTGGTGTCGTCGTCAGTGGTGCTTTTGTTTCACACAACCAATCATGTTAGGTGGGGCTCGTCGCCCTGGTAACCAAGCAAATGGAGGAGAAGCTTGTTCTGGCCGTGTCTGCCTGTCCTGAGCTGTACGTCAGACAGAGACAGAAAAGCCGGACGCCGAATGTTGCTGGTGAGCGTTGCTCTTTTATCACGATAGACGTTGTAAGCTTGCTGTTAGCTGTGTAGTCACCCGCTTAACGTGCCGTTAAGATATTGTCATAGCAACAAAACCCACGTGCAGCATTTTTCTCTCTGACCGTACAAGCACTTCGTCCCAGCGGCTTTCTGCCATAATAAAACACCACGTGGACGGTGGACACAGGCCCTACGTTACCTGGCATAACACAGTATGCAGTATAATCCAAGTGCTTGAGATTAATATTTGTGATTGTAACAGTGCCGTCCAAGAGATTCATAATACTACTTCTACCGTTAAAAGATTACAAAGTCTGCAAACCAATAAAAACACAAGTATGGACACTTGAAGAAAGTGTGTACTCCTCAATTTCAGGGACCAGAGGCCTGTTAATAATCCAAATATACTTTGTCAGTGTAACCTAGTAAATAACAGCCCTGCACATCAGAACCCGCAGTTCTGTAGGAAAGCTACTGCTGCTCATTAATATGTCAAGCATTTTTCAATATAATAAAAGTATGAATAGGCACTATTGACTTGTACAATCAAACGGAATTCTTTTTTTAACTACTTCATGGGCAATGCCTGGTTTCTCCTGGTCTGTTTCCAGCTCTCCAGAACGTCTGCTTCCACAGCAGAATGTGCAAAAGAACTTTTATTGCTCGATTATATCGACACTCAAAAAGCTCAGCGCACTATAAATAAATGTGGTAGAACGATCGTCCTGTCTTCGTGAGCTCCTTGTAAACTTGTACTTTTTAGTTTGGCGTTACGAGAATGTTTCTTTCAGAAATGTCAAAAACGTATTTGCGACGCTGGTTTTCACTGCAGAACAAACCTGAGAATTAATGTATAAAGAACTGACCGCTGTCATCGGGGCGCTGCCTTGTCTTGCTTTGAGGTAAACGTTGCTATCAGATAAGTTATTTAACCACGAGAAAAGCACGAAACTGGCATCCTCGCCTTCCCGACAGGTTTGCTATGCATGCTATCACACCGTCACACTGGAAGCAAATAATGACACTCAGAAGCACATACAGCCCTGAATGTGGTTTTTGTTTTGTCTCCTTTTTCAGCAGCCACTGTTTCTCTTCAAACCAGCCAATCAGAGGACTGACTCATGAAAAGTGAAATCATGTTAATGACCCCAAACTGTGTCTGTGTCATTAGAGGTGGGTGTGGAGCTCTGGGAAGCAAACAACTTTTGTAAATAAAGTGGTTCTCACACATACAGCAATGACAGCTGTAATGATCAATGACTTACTCATTTGCGCATGCAAAACAAGAGTGAATGTTTTTCGGGTCATCGTGTGTCTGTTCAGCTATTTCGTGTGTGAATGTAAAACATGATTTGGGTGCAATGGTGACCGACTCCGAGTTCAGACGAAACATTCAGCAAGCAGCTTCTCATTTTAGCCGGCACTGACCATCACTTCCCCCGGTTAAAAAGGCAAATGTCACCGACAGCAGGTGATATTAGCGGCCACTAATTCATGTCAATTCCAAGAGCAACTCGATAGCCGACCAAAATGAAAATTGTTGTGTGTGTTGATTAGACGAACACCCGATATTATAGTACTGGGGATGGTCTGTAACAGATATACAGTACTACATTTTCCTGTTTCCCACAAACTGCAGTGCCCAGCAGTTTTAGGAAATTATTTAGATTTGTTTTTAATGGAAGTGTATCATTATAACCCATTTTAGACCCACTGCCACAGACAGAGCTAGAGAATCTAGCGTGGCTGCGTTTGGTCTTGACAATATGAAATTCCATTTGAAACCATTCAAGCAACTAAGATTTTCAACAATTTTAAAAAAGAGAACAAATCCCAATTTACCCAATTTGAAATATGGTTTTTAAATAAACATTCCACGAAAGAGTAATGGAAAGCCTAATTTTAAAAGCAACTGACATTTAAAAGCCCCAATTATAAATTCAGAGCTTTTTCATTTTTCACACAGTCTTTTAGCAGTAACGGCTAACTAACTGCCACACACACACTTATGTTTATGTGTATAATAATAACTCCAGATTGATAACTTGGATGATATCCTCCCAAATTAAACATCCAGCTAACGTGTAACAAGATACGTAAAAGCAACAATAACTCACACTCCTGACTTACCGGACAATGGGGAGCTTTGTAAAGGGCACCGGAGGGAGCTTCAGACCATCAGGAAGGGTGATGACCTCCATTCCACCTGGACACTTGGAGGTGTAGTTCTCCAGACTCTGGGTCACCTCTTTCTTCTCTATAAATTTGGGAGAATATAAACAGTGAGCAAATCAATGAGCACATTGGCCAGAGTACATAAAAAAACAAATCTACAGAAACAATTATCCAAAAGATCAGGCAGCAAAAATTATGATTTAACAATTCCCCACATCCAGATAATCGGAGCGCTATCTCCACTGTAGGGACTCCATCTGTGTGTGCGATATAAATTAACCAGACAGTAATGGACTGCGAGGTGTCTCCCTCTCAGCAATAACACGACCAGCGTTCAGGTAAAATTGTAAGCTTTATTGTACCATTAATACCTTTGGAGGGAACATTACTGCTTACCCAGCCATACAATTCTCCTTGGCTCTGCAAATTTGAAGAGTGTCCATCACGGAGAGCGGGACACTTGCACGCAAAGATTTCATACACAGATATAACCTTTCATGGGAGCACCTTATGATTGCAAGCTTCGTATTAAAGTGAAGATTGTGTATTTCTACATCTCATTGTACGTTCAATAAAAATGTTTACAGCTGTGCTATAAAAAAAAAAGAAAAACTGGAATATACTGTAAACAACAGTACAACCATTGCATAATCCAAGAGAGGAGAAGAGAGGAGGGGTTTCATTCAGCTGCCTAAGATATATACTGTGTATTAAGGGATGAGATGTTTGTTTTAACAGCCAAAAGGAATGAGTCCAAGGGTTTTCATGTCTCCTAGCAACAGTAAAAATATTCCAATAATCCACATGAATATGTTAATATATGTACAACTACAACCTTGTAAATACAGACTGGGAGCCAGAAACCCAACAGCAGCAGATCAGGGTGACGCCAGGAGAGGGAGGAATGAACGGAATATGTTTAGAGTGATGCACCGGAGAGAGGGGAAACGTGGGAAGAGGAGGGAATAAAGTGAGATCGAGATGGATGGAAGGAAGGAATCTGAGGAGGAAGCGAAGAGGGAATAAAATAGCAACAGATGAATGGGATGATAGCTCAGTTGTCCTCCTGGCTCATAGCTTTCATGATTGATGACATACTTGTCCATTTTGTCTTTTTTTGTTCGCCATGTCTGAGTGTTGACAGCAGCCGTCTGTTCAGGGGGACACTCCAGGACAAAAAGTTGCAGTTTCTGTTTAAATGTTGATTCTGTACCCATAAAGTGTTTGGCCAAGAATAGAATACAACAATGACCTAACATTAACTTTGCATTTCTTCCATTATGATTAATAAAATCAGCATGGATCATTCAAAGTCAAAAGCAAATCCAGCTGAAATGTCAGCACATCATTAACAGACAGTATTTTATCATCTTGGGAAAAGCTGTCATTTTTGTTATGATTATTTTTATCATCATTTGTTCAATGATGCTGGCTCCTTTCCGTTAAATCTGTACCTTTAAAGCTCCATTAATTCAATTTTAATTTTTCTTGGCCACTTGGGGGCAGCGGCTCTGTAAACATATTGACATATTATCACCTTATGAAGTGGCTTTGTACATCCAGTAGACACAGATGTCACTGGTCTCCAGCGCCTGAGAAAAATACCTGCGCTATGTTCTCCAGCTGGTTGCTAACTGTGTCATCCTACAAGTTGGAATCCAGACTGGGCCAAAACAATGATCTACTGTAAAATATGCTAAACATGTTCTGTTAAGATGAGGCGAACTGCAGAGTTGGATTATAATTCTCTGTGACACCCTTCACATTACACAATCTGATCTATTGTTAACATAAAAATATTGATTAGTGCAGCTAAAGAAAAACATTTTGGACGAAGCTGTTTCATTATGGGTGTACTTTTTATAATGCAGTGAGACGGCCATCAAAAGACCAGCTGATGTGATCACAAAGAGCCTGTATCATTTACTGAAGTGATGCAGTGGCACTGCCAACCACAACACCTGCAACCGAGAAGACGCACAGATTATGTGATGATTTCAAGAATAGGATTGGTCGAATGATTGATGGTTGCAAAAAGATATAGTTCTTAAACAGAAATGGCTATGCGTAATCAATGCATTCATGTACAAAATATATGTACCACTGAATTAGATGAGAGAACATAGTATCATCTAATCAATAAAACCTACAAGGTGAAGTAAAATAGTGCCCTGCTTTATGATCACGCCTGGACATTCATACGACACAGCGGAGGTACTGTTTACCTCAAAGATCATGTATTTGCCGCCATAATAACTTTTCAGAGTTGTAAAATCTTGCGTCAGAGCATTATGAAGCACTGTGCAATGTGCAATACGCCCCCACCAACACCGTTTTAACGCAGGGCTGATTTCCTGCTTATTCAGCATCTATCAGAGACACTCATATAGTGCAATCTCTTTTTATATTTGACCGCAACATTTTTAAGTGCTATCAAAGCCAGATACCATTGAAATAGTTTCACAGCAGTATTAAAAGTGGTCGGGTAGTTTGTTTGGTTGTCTTCTGGCAATACCTTTAGGATTGTGACTGCTGATCTGTGATTTCCCCTTTGCACAAACCTTACGCGTGACAGGGGTCAGAAGGGTATTGGCTATAGTGTTTGTGGTGCTTTCAATTGCAGTTTTCACCAAAAAGAAATCATTTGTTTGGTTGTTGTTTCCTTGAGGTTAGCTTGATGTGTCAGGAGCTTTAGATAATAAAAGTCATGGGGTCAAACTAGCTGAAAAACTATTTTGACTCTTTTCTGCCGTTCTCTTCACCAAGCTCCCTGCCCAGACAAAACACAACAAACCACATTGTTAGGCTGACAGCTGGAACACACTGTCCAGATAAGCAGAGAAACATGTTTTACACTTAACAAAAAGAGGGGAGAAAAGGTGCAGCTCTTAACACTTCTTACGCTTCCCCAAACAAAAGAATCTCACCTCATCAAGTGTCAACCGTCAAGAGGAAGCCTCACACTTGATGGCAGGATGGAAGGCAGCATGGGTAGAGGTTTGCTCTGAATCCTCCTCTCTGAAAACTGATCTTACGTCACTTTGTTGTACAGCAGAAGAGCAGGAGCGAGACACTTTTGAAATCGTCCTTCATCTAACAAGTTTGTTTGCAGCGGCTTCTTGCCTGGCAACATTTTGTTGACGCTGCACTTTCAGCAGCATGAGGGGACGAACATTCGCTTGTGAATAAACAGTGAAACAGTGCAAAGTAGAGTGACAGTAATGAAAGGGCTCAGGTATTCTGACAGCGTCTTTTGGAGCCATATTAATGACTGCAGCACAATTTGCACAGGACAGACCAGACGTAATTTGTGAAGCAGCAGCAGTTAGTTTGGAAACTGCTCTGCATGCTCTGAGGTGCACAACCAAGACACAAGTTACGTGATTACTTCATTTTTGAAGCACGGACCCTGGCGCGAGGTTGATGCGTCAAGCATAAACCCCACTTAAGGGGTTTCACCTGAAGAGCCCTAAAGATTACCACTAGGTCTGTTCCCCCCAAATGAACAGGCTACCTGACCCAGCAGTGGCAGTTGATAAGCCCCAGGATAGTCTACTTTAACTGTGCGGCGCTGTGTTTCCACTGTGTCCAGCCACACTGCTGTAGTCCTACTTTGTAGCGAGACCTTTGACCCGCGTCTCCTTCCGCTCAAACAAGTGTTGTCTTGAACTACATTGACTGGCTCAACAGGTGTGTCTGTACATTAAAGGTTTGTTCTTCTAATGTAAATGCTGCTTCTTTAGCAGTGCTAGTGTTCCAATAGAAACAGGTCAAGAACACAAGATATGAACATATTAAGCACTACTTGGTCAGCTGATCAGTTTTAAATATTGCATGGAGGAGTGAAGGGTCATCTGCACACGACAGGTGCTGCACTGTGATTTCACCAAGGTAAAACAAAGATTTGTTCACCTCGAATGGTCACAGTTGTTCAAGGATCAGCTCTGCAAAAATATATTAAAAAAACTGAGACATGACAAAAATCCAGATCCCAGGTCCCTGCGTGGGTGCTCAGGACTGAATTATGTGCCTTCGTTGGGAATGTCACACAAAAAGAGATCACTAAAACCTGAACTTTATGGTTGTGAAAATGTACGATGGAAACCCTGAGATGATCCAACACATCTAACTCTGATACATGATATCATGGTTATTAGGATAGTATGGGATCAGTACTCCAGTGGTATGTATGCTTTCAGGTATTTCTTTAACAAAATATCTATAAGGCAGTTAACACCTCAGCCATCTCGCACTGAAAACCTTCTGGTTGCATTTAGACTCATCATCACACACACGCTCACTTACCCAGAACCAAACTGGGATCATTTCATAATGGTTCTTAATAACCAGAGCTATGTGATGGACAGAATTTAGTGAAGATTCCAGAGGAGAAAATGTAGTCAATGAGTCAATAGGCAAGATGGCTAAGCTAAACTACAGGTTCCAGATCTCTGAATGTCCAACTGGGGCCTTTGTATTGGGGACTGAAGATGAGAAATGTTATCTAACTCAGCCAGAACCATGGTGCAAATCATGGTGCTGCAGCTACTGAGGTTGTTATAAATCAAGTGCCACCCCCTCCAGGGTTTTGGAGAAACTTGTATTTTATCAACGGGCCATCTGAGGAGTCGCATCCTTCCATTGAAATATATGGAGATCAAAAGCATTTCTATCCACGTTTGTATGCAATGGGTCTGTGCGTGAATGGACCCTAAAAGAAGCAGAGAGAGACTTGCATGCATGCTGCATCACAGCAACAATGAAATAGTAAACGGCAAAATAATCATAAATAATAGAACATTTTCTGTTTGGAAGAAAATGGCAAACAAGACGCCGCTGACAGGATGAATAACGGAGTGGTCACCAATCGGCAAATCAGGCAACAATAACTGGAATTTTCAACAAGTTTATGGTGTTCGACTGAAGTGACACCGCTATCATTCTCCCGATTCTTTTCAACATATTCACAATTGGATGAAATGGAAAAGCTCAGCAGTACAGTTGAGGGCTCCCCAGAGATTTCTGTGTTCACTGTGCCTGGAGACTATCATTCCAGACGTGAAGGTTCCAGAAGAGGTGAGACTAAAGCGTCAAAGCCCTTTAATGCCAGCGCAGACAATGGGAACATATTCAACGGGTGATTTATCAAATTATATTGTGAAATATAAACTACTGACAGAACACAAACAGACGTGTCAACGGCTTTATGAATAATTTAGATTCTCTGCCTGGCATTTCAAGCAAAACGCCAGCAGCAAAGAGTGAGTGGAACATAAATCACCAAAACAATAAACACCAGGGTTAAAAACAAAATAATCCTTGTAGACTGGAAACTGAGCAGCTGATAGAGTGACATTAATCTTTCTGGTATTGAATTCACTATTTAAAAGTAAGCAATATCAAACTTTTCCATCTCTGTTTATGCGAGTTGGCTAAAACTGCTGCACACACTGTTTGTATGACATGTTGACTTTTCCTCTCACCCAGGAACACTCCTTTCCACTTTATTTAGCAGTGTATGTGCCTGCGAGGGTGGGAGGCCAGGCACTGCAAAGTCAGGCACTGGAAATTAACTACCACAGTTGTGAGCGTACACATCCCAGACCAGTGTGCCTTCTGAGCACAATGCAAATCAAGTGTTGATTTGGTGATTTGACTGACCATTCTACATGTATGTAATATGCAGTGTGTGATTATGGCAACAAAGACAAATAGTAATCGGGGTATTTTAGCAATTTGGTACTTTTGTGCGTCCAGTATCTACGAGTCCATAACATGGGTCAAGTTCCCAAAATGCTGGATCCTATAAAGCAACTCGCTGGCATATTTCTGTTAGACCCAGACTGCCTGGTAAATGCCCATGTATTTCAAACTCCATGCCTCCAGTTTATAATTATCAATAATATCTAATCTCCAAGCCTAGCTGAGGTAATCCTAATTGCATTATTGGGGTTATTTTGTCAGACTTGACAAATCTCCTCCAGAGCCACAAAAGACATTGTACAGCCATTTTCAAGGGCTGTGTGATACTCCTAATGACTGGTAAACTGATCTTAATGGGTAAAACCAGTGTAGTGCCCCTTTAACATTATCTGTTGTCATCTACAACTGCTTTAAGGCTGCATGAAAGCCCTCCCTTTCAGTTAAAGATATTCCAGCAGCCATCTCCAGGTGGCAGGAGAGTCACAGCCTCACTTCATATATCCACATCAAACGGTTTGGTGAAGCTTAGAATTCTACTCATCGTCCATTCTTAATTTGCAGAAAGTGTATTTTGAATTGCAGAGATATGCAGCTGGCTGCAATTAAGAACAGCAGAACATATTGTATCATAGTAGTAGTTGTTTTGGTAAATCTGACCGTGGTGAGTCCAAAGGTTTTTTTTAAAAAGTAATTTGTTGTAGGAGAAAACATTTTTATGAATCTCTACAGATAGTTGTGTAAGCAGGATTTATTGTGTGAAGGCTCCTGCCGCCATTTCAACAGCTTCAACAGACTTTTTGCTCCACTCACTAATTGAATGCAACTAATTGAAAGAAACAGCAAAAATAAAAGGGCATTGCTAAAACTGCTAAACTGCTCAGGCAACTGTAACTGCACATGTAGTCATGTAGTATACTTGTCTCAGGAAATGTGAGTTATTACTTAAAAAAAATGGGGCATCAGCTGCAGTTGGCATTATTATTGTGAGTATATAACCATATCAATTTTCTACTTGGAGAAGTGAAGTGAGACGTGCTTTTTCAGAGTATATGAGTAATATTTGGTTTTGGAAGGTGGTTAGGGAAAGTTTACCCACCATCAAATCACTGTAAATGACTCATAGACATGTATTCTGTGCCTGCTGGAGCAATTCTGGCCAACAGGAATAATGAAGTTATGCTATGTTGCATACCGGATCAGCCCCTTCACGTTTTCCTAAATGTTGGGAGCTGCAGAGCTAAGAAGCCCTACAAACAGCAACAGCGCCAATCACCTGAGACAATGCAATGAGTCACAATGCAATTACCACGCTGTTGTTAATCCGGCAGCCAGCTGGGTAAAATATAATAACGGGTCAAACAGAGCACAGGGAAGTGCATGTCCAAATTTAATCTTGGGACACAGTATGTAAACACAATGATGACACGGGGTAGAATGCATGATCCACAAGCTGGTCAATGACCTTACAGAGAATCTTGTGGCTTTCAAAGCAACGTTAATTAACATTATGGAGGCAGGTGAAGCCATGATTCAGTGGCGGGGGGGGGGGGGGG